>QVNZ01011646.1:0-46647 GCA_014825645.1 Pseudomyrmex dendroicus | reverse complement strand
TATATATTAAGGATGTTCTATACTTTATTCGAAGACTGTATAAGGACGAAGTGAGCAATAAAAACACTACGACAAAAAATGCTAATGTTTCATGACAAAAAAAAAAAAAAAATAGAAAGATTGTTCCTTTGAAACAATCTAAGTTATGTTTTAGGTCTTTTGAAACATAGACACGTACTCTGCAACATTCTGGTTTTCATAAATAACCACGTCGTCATCGCAGGTTTCCATCTTCATGGGAATTGGTGCGAAGAAAAGAGATTTCTGCGCGTTCTTTATGGTCGAGCGTCTCTTCAACACCATCTGCTGATTGTTTATTTTTTCTATTAATTAGCTAACCATGGCTGCGTTTTCCGATGTTCACCGCCACCACTGGAAATCTACACCACATGTGATGTGAGGTGTAGATTTTTAGTTGACTGGTAGTAAGTATCGGAACGCAGCCTGTATCTTTAATTCGATTCATTTTTTTCTGCTTTTTTCTCACCATTCCCATGTCGTTGTTTTCTGAAAGAGCAGAAGTCGAAGTCATTTCCATCCAGCCATCCATATTCACTTTTGTGCACAATACGTCGTTCACTTGACTGCTTCCTGTCGATTTAAACAAAGATTGCTTCTGTTTTTTTTGCGGAATGTCTTAAATTTGAGACGTTCTATGAGAAACGGTTTGAGTTTGTTCACAGTTGCTTACGCATCAGGCATTCGTCGTATTGGCCGAGGGGATCTATTCCCAAAAAGGTAGACAATGTATTGGGATAACGCAAATCCATAAATAGCAGTATGATCGCCAAAATAATGCAAAGCAGACCTGAAAAAAACAAAATATGCGCGAAAAAATGAAACAATGCGCAATCGTAGAAAAAATGAAACAAAATTTTTATCGATGTGAAAAATATTTCACGCCACAAAATATTCGACGCATACCTTGCTTGGAAGAAAATGAAGAGATAAATAAATGTTTTATCGTTAATATTTAACATCAACCAAATGTGTCAGAATTTTATATACGAAAGATAAACAAAAAAGGAAAATTCGTCGGCTCAAAAGTGTCTTCATCGATCGAGATGAATAAATGATTTACCGCATCCGAAAGTCATCCAAAAATGCGTGCCCAGCGCCATCGTGATGACGGAATCATCGAACGGAATCACAAGCGGAGTTGGATTGTGTATGAGGAACCAAACAACGCAGGTCAACCATTGCAAGCCACCGATCAAGCCGGTCAAATAAGCGACGTATCGAGGCACAGATTGCAGAAATATGTTAGCTAGTATCCAACAAGCAAAGGCGGTCCTGAAACAGGGACAATGCAGGATTTTCATAATAGAAGAAAAGACTTTGCGACGAAACATGAGCTTGAGTTTTGAGGTAGAAAACTTCGGTCATTATAAACTAGACATGTGTACTATTTTTTGCGTGCATGTAAAGAGACAAAATTTATATTGTATATTTTTGCCTTTTTTGTGTCTTTTATACTGACCACAACAAGATGTGACAATACCATCCGGCAGTTCGATAAAATCGTCCGAACCGAATGCCTTCTCCGTCAATAACGAAATATTCGGCGATCCACAAGATGGGAATGGGCAGACCTTTCTTCTGACCATCGCGAAAGGTTCTTTGTAAAAGTCCGGCTATGTAAGAATCTAGTTTATAATTTCAACATAACAAAGAGTCACATTTTGCAGCGAATATCGTGTTACCATCGGGTCCAGAACCGACTCTGCCCTGGTCCCATGTCCAAGGAAATCTTTCGTTGTAATTGATCGTTTCTTTTGCGAGTGGCGTATCTTCTTTTGGTTCACCTGTAAAGAAAATACCCAATTAGGATATCCGCTGCGGGAAGGAATCAGCGAATAAAGCTGATAACTAGGTATTTATATTTCGTGAAATGTTACAAACATGCCTGCAAAAAAAGAATCGTTTTCCGCATAAATTTTGCAAATTTTGTACATCTAGTTTTGTATTTTTTTAAATTACTTTTTAATGTGATGTTCACCGATCTCAACCCTATCTTGACTGCCATTTGAGCCTCGATTTCTTGACCCACTCCGATCCGATAAGGCGTTTTGCACTTCGTGTCACCATACTCCCATTCTTGACCGAAGTTTTCAACTGCACATTTTGTGTTTAACATTACAACATAACAAATAATTAATACATAGAACGAACACAGAGTAAAAAATATTAAGTACGCGGTTAAGGCAAAAAGGCTCACCTATCAACAAGCATCCAATTGCGATGCTGAAGCTAACTTTTACAGTTACGTAGACACTCTGCATTAGATAATGAGATAATGAAAGTGATATTGTTTATGTATACATGCATGTAACTTTTGCTGTACTTACTTCTTTCTTCCGGTAGCTTGGTATAATGCTGAGATAAGCGAGAAAGATAATTGCGAAAATTGCGATTAGTATAGTCACAGTCATGTCTATCGTTGTCGAGATAGGATGCGTACAGTATTGCGAGGGAAATCCTTCGGATCGTCCGAACTGAAACACGTCCATCGGTTTCAGTGTCGTAAATAATTTCATACTATTTTATACTTAGGAAGACTATCGCGCGCAAGTTGCCGATTGTATGTAACACTATATTTGAACGATATGCAGTTTAGATCTAAATACAACCAATGAGAAAGACTCATCATTGTTTTATCTGAATTTCTTTCTTCCGGGTTATTTCAGGCTATTCATAGTGCCGGATGCTCCGTGTTACAATTTTTCTTATCGTTGCAAGCTTCCGCATAGTCGCGTGAGTTAGTTGGCAACAATCAAGAAGTGCGAGGCTTCTAAAAATCGAATCAAACAATGTCGAAGTAAATAATAAATAATATAAGTATATTGTGATGTCATTATTATACACAAATATACAAATTTACAAAGCCAATCCTTAGAATTTGAATTAATATTTTGGGTGCTTATAAATAAATTCTATATTTATGTGTACTGCAACATGTGTAATAGCATTAAAAATATTTTACGCATTTGGGCGCGTGTGTGCGCACATGCCAAGGTCATAGAATAAACTTCAATAAACAAATTTTATTTATTTGTTTTCTGTGCGCCGTTCTCTTTCACAGCTGAAATAAGACGATGCACATTAGTGGGAGAAGATCATTTTTATCATCGATCAGTCATACATGTCATTTGACGATCGCAATAATCGACAATCGCAAGCCGAATCTACAATGAACCAACCGCATTAATCGTTTTCGCGTATTGACCAATGCGAATGGACCATTGTAGACCCGGCCTACAATCTATCGAATCTCTGAGGTAGCTGAAACAAGCGGCGTTCGCGGGATTCACCGTCTCTTATCGTTGGTATCAGAAGTCACGTTACGAAAATTTCGGCATTTTCTTTTACAGTTTATGATCACTTTGGCTCGCTTTTACGCGTTGGTAGTTTCTGTTTTGACAATTACCCGGTATGTAAATCATATAGAACAAGGAACAACATATGTATATATGTATACATATGTTTTTATTACAATCATATGTGCACTATTATGTGTATAAAAAATATAAATCCTTAAATATTGAGTTATATTGTGCAATCAAAGTTTGATGAATGTTATTGCACGTAGTAAGCAATTTTATCTTAATGTAATAGTAAAACAATTTTAGAAATATAAGTTAGATCTGTTATTTAATGTAATATAGTTGTAATATCTTGTTATCTATGTCAGAGAAGAGAGAGAGAGAGAAATTAACAAAAAAATCAAGTATTTTATGTAATTAAAAATAAAACTATTAAGAAAAGTCATACTAACCTTTTATATTTGAGTTTTTCTTAATCTCGGATTTAAATCTTATAATTCTGTATTAATCATTTGGATAGAGTTTTTATGTGTGTGTTTGAAAATACATTATAGATGATATGTTTTTATATTAATAGTTAATCAAAATAAATACAGGTAATACACAATGACGAAGTTACCACGTATAACTAGAGCTTTACGAATGTTTACTTCGTTGGAACGTGAAAGAGAAACATTAGAACAAAAACCAAATGACTTATTAAGGAAGAGACAAGAGCAAGAACAAAAATTAAAAAGGTAAATTGATAGTCTGTGCTTAAAAGGAATGTAGAAAGAGATGGTATGAAATATATTTTATAGATTTAAAGACTTATTGCAATTAGTAGAAACATAAGTATATACAAAATATATATGCAACATTTTCATAATCCTAATTATTTGCATATGTTCTACACAGCTTGTTTGATTGGAATGACATATGTAAAAAGGCATCTAAAAACTTCAGAACATATCTATTAGCGATGAGAGAAATTGTGAGAGAAGCATTAGGTAAGATATAATGCAGATATAAGAAAGATATTTGATAATACACTATGTACATTTTATAATTGAATTGTTTCTTTCAGTGGATGCTCCTTCAGATGTTGTAAATGAATTTACAGTTTATGCACTGCGTGTATTGATACATTGCGAAGAAGAAAACATAACATGGGAACTCTCAGAGAAACTTGCCCAAAAAGCAGAATTCCTAACGCTTGAATTGGCAACGGAAATTCTGAAGGTATAATATAATGTACTTTGTATGTCGTTATATTGTTTAATCACTTGTCTTGTATGAACACACAGGTAGTTAAAGACATTCAACGATACTGTGGTGAAGAAGCTAGAAAATTATTATTATTATTGGATGGCAAAGAAAACGTAGACATTAATGATTCTAATTCATCGATGTTCGGCAAGAATATTCCTTACAATGAAGCAAGAGTTGTGTGGCCCGATACCAATGGTCTTCACAAAATGTCTGAAGAAAAGATAAATTCGAACACTGACGGATTTACAATGATGATCCATGAAACAAAACCTCAGCAAAACGCACAGAAATCCGTAGTGAGTATCCATTAGACACGCACAGACACACGTAACTAAAATTAATCTTAATTTTCCCCTTCCTGTTCTCTCAATTATAGTTTGATAAAACAACATTTATAAATGGATTAAAAGATTGTTGTAAAAAATGTAATACAGAAATGTCATATCAGGATTTTGGATTGGAAATAGTGAATAAGTTGAAAAAGAACTCTCAGAATATACAGGATGAACTGTTTGATATGTTAGGTTTCGAACATATGGACTTTATTGAGTACATTCTTGAGCATCGGAAAAACATCGTATCAACAATGTACTGTTCAAAAGTAAACAAGAGGCCCGCACAAACAACTGCGCAACAAGGCCCTATTATCAGCGGTCAAGTAACTGTACAGTCCGAAGAAGAAAAGCAGTTGTGCAAGCAAGTGCGTAAAGAGGAGAAAAAATTAAACAAACTGACCAACAAGCGAGACGCCAAATCGGAAACTGAGGAAAATGAATTCGATCGGACTCACCTGCAACGTAAGAAACAAGAGGCGATCATAGCTATGCACACACCGTTGTTCCCTAAAAAATCTAATCTGGACGGTACGGAGCATTATCCGTTTGTGTTTGATTCTAAAGCGAGTGCTAAACAAATCAGTTATGTGTCGGGGAAGAAAGTAATATTGGCCGAGGATGTTAAGAGAGAGGATTGCGATTACTATGAAAAAGTTCACATACCAATACCGGAAAAAAAAGATATCGACATTGAGGTCGAGCCCGTGCCGATATCCTCTTTAGATGAGATTGGTCAGATGGCTTTTAGTGGCATGACGTCGTTAAACAAAATTCAAAGTATAGTCTTCAACGTGGCGTACAACACCAACGAGAATCTGTTGATTTGCGCCCCGACCGGAGCGGGTAAAACAAACGTGGCGATGCTAACCGTGGTGCATCAATTGAAACAGAACATTCAAGACGGACTGTTGCAGAAAGATCAGTTTAAAATAATATACATCGCGCCCATGAAAGCCTTGGCAGCTGAAATGACCGCGAATTTCAACAAGAAACTAATTTCTCTGGGCGTGTGCGTTCGCGAATTGACCGGGGATATGCAACTGACGAAACAAGAGATTCAACAGACGCAGATGATAGTGACCACGCCGGAAAAGTGGGACGTCGTTACGAGAAAGGGCACCGGCGATATCTCTCTCACCAGCATCGTGAGATTGTTAATCATCGACGAGGTGCATTTGTTGCACGGTGACAGAGGACCGGTGGTGGAAGCGCTAGTGGCGAGGACCCTGCGTCAAGTGGAGTCGTCGCAGAGCATGATCAGAATAGTCGGTTTATCGGCCACATTGCCGAATTACGTGGACGTTGCGCGATTTCTGCGCGTCAATCCCTTGAAGGGACTGTTTTACTTCGATCATCGCTTCCGACCGGTGCCACTCAGTCAGACCTTCATTGGCGTCAAGGCCGTCAAACCGATTCAACAGATGAACGACATGGATCGCGTGTGTTACGACAATGTGGTGGAAATGGTGCGACAGAATCATCAAGTGATGATATTCGTACACGCGCGGAACGCCACCCTGAGGATGGCGAACATTCTGAGAGAATTGGCGACGAAAAACGACACGCTCAAATATTTTTTGTCCGACAACCAGATGAAGTACGTAAACAAAGCCTTCGTCAAGTCGCACAACAAGCATCTCGGCGAGTTGTTCAATTGCGGAATATCGATACATCATGCTGGCTTGCTGCGTTCGGACAGAAATCTCGTTGAGAAATATTTCGCCGAGGGCTTGATCAAGGTACTAGTGTGTACTTCTACTTTGGCGTGGGGCGTGAATCTACCCGCGCATGCAGTTATCATACGAGGGACGGAGATCTACGATTCGAATCACGGTTCGTTCGTGGATCTTGGCATACTAGACGTGTTACAGATCTTCGGTCGTGCCGGCAGACCGCAGTTCGATAAATCAGGCCACGCGGTCATCATCACGTCGCACGACAAGTTGTCACACTATTTGTCACTGCTGACGAATCAAATACCGATTGAAAGTAGTTTCATCACGTATCTGGCGGATAATTTGAACGCCGAAATAGTATTGGGTACAATATCAAACGTGGCGGAAGCAATCGAATGGCTGAGCTACACTTATCTGTTTGTGCGAATGAAGAAGAATTATCACGCGTACGGTTTGATTTATCAAACCGTCGTGGAAGATCTTAATCTCGAGAAAACACGAAAGGACCTCGTAAATAACGCCGCCAAGGCGTTGGACAAGGCGCGGATGATCAGATACGACATGTCTACCGGCGATCTTAGCGCAACCGATCTGGGCCGTATCGCGAGTCACTATTATCTCAAGTACGACACCGTCGAAATCTTCAACGAGCTGATGAAATCTGTTATGAATGAGGCGCAGATTATGGCAGTGATATCCCGCGCTCAAGAATTTCAGCAACTTAAGGTGCGGGACGACGAGATGAACGAGCTGGACGATTTGCTGAGAGATTGCGAACTTGCGCCAGAAGGCGGCGCGGAGAATGTCCACGGCAAAGTCAACATATTGATGCAGACGTATCTCTCCAGAAATCGGGTGAACACGGCATCGTTGATATCCGACCTCGCATACGTCACGCAGAACGCCATACGGATAACCAGGGCGTTGTTCGAAATCATGCTCAGACAGAACAATGCGATAATGGCCGGACGACTGCTACGAATGGCGAAGATGTTCGAAGCGCAGCAATGGGAATTTTTCACGCCACTTCGTCAGTTCGACTGTCTGTCCGCGGAAGTTATCAATAAGATTGAGCAACGAGAACTAGAGATCTATAGGTTGCAAGAGATGGACGTGAAGGAAATTGGCATTATCCTGAGAGACCAAAAGGCTGCGACAACAGTGAAAAAGTGTTGCAACGAATTGCCCGTGCTGGACGTAGAGTATAGTTTGCAGCCCATAACGCGTACTGTTTTGAGAATACGACTCAGACTGATCCCGCAATTTCACTGGAACGACAAAGTTCACGGAAAGAACTCGCAGGCCTTCTGGATTTGGATCGAGGATCCGGACTCGAACTTCATTTATCATCACGAATATTTTATATTGACAAGAAAGATGGTCTTTCAGAATCTCGAACAAGAACTTGTTATTACTATACCGTTGACGGAACCGATGCCAGCTCAGTATTTGGTTCGAGTTACGAGCGATCACTGGCTGGGCAGTGAGACCGAATATCCGTTGAGTTTTCACGATCTTATCCTGCCAGAGACTCATCCGCCGCATACGGATCTGCTGGCATTGCAACCGTTACCAGTCACCGCTCTGAAAAATTCGGCTTTTGAGAGTCTGTACAATTTCACTCACTTCAATCCAATACAGACGCAGATCTTTCATTGCCTGTATTATACGGACAATAACGTTCTTCTCGGTGCGCCAACCGGCTCAGGGAAAACTATCGCAGCCGAAATCGCCATGTTCCGTGTGTTCGCGAACTATCCCGATAAAAAAGTCGTTTACATAGCGCCCCTGAAAGCACTGGTAAGAGAACGCATAAACGATTGGAAAGTGCGACTGGAGGAACACCTGGGCAAGAAGGTGGTGGAATTAACCGGAGATGTATCGCCCGATATAAAGATGATCGCAGAAGCAAAAGTGATCGTTACGACGCCCGAAAAGTGGGACGGTATCAGTCGAAGCTGGCAGACGCGAAGATACGTGAAGGACGTGGCGCTCATAGTGATCGACGAGATTCACTTGCTGGGCGAAGATCGAGGACCAGTTCTCGAAGTGATTATCTCCCGAACCAATTTTATATCGTCAAATACGCAGAAAAAAGTGAGAATTGTAGGACTCTCAACCGCACTAGCCAACGCGATAGATCTGGCCAATTGGCTTGACATCAAAGAGATGGGTCTTTACAATTTCCGTCCGTCTGTGAGACCTGTACCGTTGGAGGTTCACATAAACGGATTTCCCGGCAAGCATTATTGTCCCCGAATGGCGACGATGAACAGACCAACTTTCCAGGCGATTAGGCAACACGCGCCCACCAGTCCTTCTCTCGTGTTCGTATCCTCCCGCAGACAAACGCGTTTGACCGCTTTGGATTTGATTGCGTATCTCGCGGCGGAGGACAATCCCAAGCAGTGGTTGCACATGCCGGAAGAACAAATGATGAACATTCTAGAGAATATAAAAGACACGAATCTGAAGCTCACGCTCGCTTTCGGAATTGGTCTTCATCATGCTGGTCTGCAGGACAGAGACAGGAGAACGGTGGAGGAATTATTTGTCAATAACAAGATACAGGTACGTGTTCTTTTTCGCAACTTAATATGTGCAAATTTCGTGTGTAAACATTAATATGAAAATTTGCTAAAAATATTGATACAAAAATTTCAACATTCTCAAAACAATATAAAAACGTGATTAACTTAAATCATTTAGGTACTGATCACTACGGCCACATTAGCGTGGGGTGTTAATTTCCCCGCTCACTTGGTAGTGATAAAAGGCACGGAGTATTATGACGGCAAGTTGAAGCGTTACGTGGACATGCCAATAACGGACGTTCTACAAATGATGGGTCGCGCTGGCAGACCGCAGTTCGATGATTCCGGTGTGGCTGTTGTCCTCGTGCACGACTTAAAGAAGAATTTCTACAAAAAATTCTTGTACGAACCGTTCCCGGTGGAATCCAGTCTGATGGCAGTGTTGCCCGAACACATCAACGCCGAGATTGTCGCCGGCACTATCAAGAACAAACAAGAGTTCCTCGATTATTTAACGTGGACGTATTATTTCCGAAGATTGATGAAGAACCCGAAGTATTACGATCTGGATGTGTTAGAGCCTCAATTCATCAACGAGTATCTCTCGGAATTGATAGAGATCACTTTGAAATCATTAATGGAGTCGCATTGCGTTGATTACGACGAGGTATGAAAATAAATTCGATTATATTATGTAATAACGTAATAGTTCACACAGAAACAATAACACTACATTGATTGTGCATTGAATTAGAACGAGCAAATGTTGCTTTCACTGCCGATGGGGAAGATAGCGTCGTTCTACTATTTGTCGCACAAAACTATGCTAATGTTCACACAATCGTTGAAAGAAGACATGACGCTGGATCAGTGTTTACATATACTTTGCAATTCGCACGAGTACAATGAATTGCCTGTGAGACACAACGAGGAATTGTTAAACGAGTAAGTTGCACAACAGAATTATTTTCTAACATCTCATCGTTTCTTTCTCGCTCACTGTTTACTTAAATAAATGTGTGTTTAACAGGGAATTAGCGAAAATGTGCCGTTTTTCCGTGGATCAGTACACTTACGATTCTCCGCACACGAAAACATTTCTCTTGCTACAGGCGCATTTCTCGAGGCTGCCTTTACCGTGCACCGATTACACCACTGATCTGAAGTCCGTGCTCGATCAAGCAATCAGAATTTTGCAGGTATCTTGCAATGGAATTTTGTAACTTGTGCAATTGTGTGTGTGCGAAAATGAAAATAGAATTATTAGTTTACGAATTAATATAATTTCTAAATTCGGTTATTAACGACGAGAATGATACTTTAGGCAATGATTGATACGGTCGCGGAACGTGGATGGTTAACGAGCACGCTTAAGATAATGCAACTGTTCCAAATGATCATCCAAGCACGGTGGATAGACGAGTCCGCTATTATGACACTACCGCACGTAAGGAAAGAAGACTTGCATCTGTTCTCATCAGTGTCGTTGGCTTTGCCGAAGTTATGCTCCGTCACATGTGACAATTATGAGAGACTTGCAAAGACGTTGTGCAGAGAGTACGAGGAAAATCAAATACGCGAAGTAATGCAATTTATTGGAAACTAAATATTTAATATGCTAGTTTTATTATATATAGAAGATAATTTTTAAATTAATTATCCAAAATTATGTATTAAACGCGTTTTTCTTTTAGATACATCAAGTTATTCGGAATATGCCGGTAATATCCGTCAATTTAATGCTAGAGAGTTGCGGCGACAATGCTGAAAAAATAAGAATACACAAAGATTACACAAAGCATAACAATGACAATTTCATAAACGTTCGACAGAACGAGGACTATACGTTAATCGTTGGATTGAAAAGAATAAACAATTCTAAAACTTTGAAGGCGCATTGTCCAATGTTTTTGAAAGGAAAAGACGAAAGCTGGTTTTTGATGTTGGGCGATATTCAGAATAAAGAATTGTGGGCTCTGAAAAGAGTGTCCGGTGTAAACAGTCAGCAGAGACGTCATCAATTGCAATTTACCGCACCCAGTATCTTAGGTAAACTTACCGACTTGTTTATAATTCGTATTTCTCGCGTTTCTTCGCGTTTCTAACGAAAACAATCTGAACATTTTTTGTTTCCAGGACCAATGAAGTTAACGTTCTACTTGATTTCCGATTGTTACATGGGACTGGATCAACAATACAACATTTATCTAAATATGGTGAGCGATATCAGCCGTACATTTGAGATTGAAAAATAAAAATATTTATAGAAGGCCGGTATATATTTATAATTCGATGTTATATTTACGATCGTCTCAAGTTCATCTTATGATGCTATACGGGCCGTTTCACAGACTATCTGGAGATGAACTTATGACGATCTTGGGTACAAAGTATTCAACTACCGGCTTATACAAACAATTATTTGACGAACATTTTCATAGTAATAATATAAAGAGTACAACGTAAAAAGAGAAAGGACTCTTGAAACTTTGTTAATATAGTTATGTAAATTAAACAGACAAAAAGTGAGAGTTGCTATAAGAATATTAAAATTACGGATTATATTTATCTTGCACACAAACATACAGAAGTTGTATATATACAAAAACTTTATTGTATACTTCTTTTTTCATGTACTTTTTTATTACACATTTATAAAGTAACATGTAGATATGAGGAGGAGGAAAGAGGATTATACTTTTTCCATACAAATATAAACCTTGTTGTGTCAGTATACAAAGGTAGAAAAAACAACACGTATGTAAGATCAATTGTACAGTTGTAGAAGATTTGTTGTTTTTCTTTTTTGTTTTACAAACGGGTTAGATTAGGTTTTACTACGAAAAATTAATTAAATTAATTGCTGCATACTGCGTATTCGCGTTCCTAGCAAGACAGTTGTTGTCTGTGTATCGCAGGCCATTTTATAAATCTCGAGAAAGAATATAATTGCTTGAGAAGTTTGTAACATAAAAAAACGTAACGGAAAAAATAAATTATATAAATTTATAGAGACTCTTTGTATATGCAATTGTTTTTTTTTTTTTTTTTTATATGTACTGACTTCATTTCATCAGACTTACACATATCCCGTACTATGGTAATTAATAATAACATTCAGATTAGTATTTGTCTTAATCTCCTATGTTTAGGTAACAATAGATTATAGAATAGGAAGGATATGAGATCATTCCATTGCTTTGTATGAAAAAGAAAGAAAGAACGAACATATATATGTGTATATATTTTAAGTCTTAACTCGTATTGATACTGTTATCGATTACAATGTAAATCAATGCAGATTGTTCTCACTAAAGGCACAGAAGAGACTTATATATAAAAGTCTCGCGAACTTATTAAAGTGCATACGATGCAACTAAGATTATAACGAAATAGTAAATCTAACACATGTAAGCCTCAAATATAAAAAGCCCCAATAAAAATTAGAGTTGATTAAGACAAATAGAATAGTGATCTAGAGTCTCATATACTAAACAGTAACTTTTCTTTTAATAACTAGTATTTTTTAAACAATTTTTTTTTATATTTACATATATATTATGTAATTTTATTAACAAGATAAATTTAATGTATCTTTTTGCACATAATCATGATCTAAATTAACATTTTATACTCCTTTCCACCAGCTAGAAAATATATTTAATTTCAATATTAAGCTAATTCATACATTATAACTTCTCTAAATAAACTTTAAGCACCATAGAATTTCGTATTCTTGTGTCAACATGCAACACACACGCTAAAGATCATTAAATATAAATTTTTAACAGAGAAAAGTAACAAAATTTTCTCTTCTTTGCCAGTAGTTTGAAATCTGCCTTCTAAGAAATACACATAAAAATACCGTTACTAACACTTACTAGAGTTGTACCGATAACCAAAGCAAAGAAATATTTAAGCTCCTTCCCATATTGAAATCTGGAAGTACTGAATATATCTTGTAAGTAATAAACAAAAAAAAAAAAAAAAAAAAAAAAAAAAAAAAAAAAAAAAAGTTTCGATAATAGTAGTACACCCATCTGTTGTAGCACGTGTTACGCACCGAACAACAATTGTCCCAACACCCATATTGTGGTAGTAAATTCACATGATGCAAAAAAAAAAGAACGATAAAAGCTACAAGTTAAATTGTTCAGTGTTTTCGATATATCTTCTTCTCGCTTTATAAAAATGTCGGAATTCTTGCTCGATTTCATTCAATAATTTATAGAACGTCGCTGTAACGTTGTTGCGAAACAACGGTTGGTTCCACTTTAAGAGAAAATGTTTATATTTTAGAATCAGTAAACCGTGATTCAAATCATGTGTGTTTATCACTCAAGAACCAAGGAAGCACTAGCGTAACTGACAGAACTGTCGTTCATGTTATTACATTGACTACTTTGAGCATACTTCAAGAACTTCAGATTCATTCTCTGACCATTTGTGTTTCCTCTTAGACTGTGAATTGCCTGCAAAAATAGAATGAGACTATTATTAGACTTTAACACCCTCCTTCTTCTTTCTCTTTTCTCTGTCCACTTTTGCTGAAATTAACTGATTTAACATGTTTCTTTCGTTTTATTACCTGTAATAAGACACCAATCGGATGCCGACCGCATATGGTATTACTATATTTTTTAAGGTATTCGGTGAACATCGCGGGATTCAAAGTCTCGATAATATCCATGCCCTAAAAAATACACAACAAACATAAATACAAAAATGTAGAAAATATATAGTAAAATTTACTTTCTTTTAAAAATCACACTTAAATCAATAGTCTAAAGCCAAGAAGGCTTATATATACCATCTTATCGAGGTTTTGAATAGATCTGTGTATAGGCCCACACGATCTATCGTAGTAAGTGTAGCGAAAACGTTGTCCCCAATGACAGAAATCCGAGGAGATGATAAACAATGTCTGCGGATCGGCCATGTAAGGTGCTAACAATCTTCCGTAAAGTGCCTCTCTTTCTGGACTCAAAGATCCCACCAAAATTGGAATAATAGTAAACGAGTCTTTAAATCTGCACGCGAAACAAACCACGCATGTAATTAAGGTAAAATAATTTCTCACTCTTATAAATGTAAAAATCACATACCGCATGTACATAAATAGTAGGTTTATCCATTTACCGGTATTTCTCATTAATACAAAGTTTTCAATATTTGCAATTATAATCGGTTATAAAATCAGGAGGGGGGATTTAGTTTATTTCTAAACATACCCTTCCATGACTTTGGCGATAAATGGCAACTGCATCTCAATGCTATGTTCTTCTTCGTCTGTGTTCAGATCCATGCATTCGAAGTGGCCGGTTTCTTCGAGTTCTCTTCTCACTGTGTGTCGATAAAACATTGAAGAACAAATATAATATCGATGCAAGACTGACACAAAACAAAGATAAAAATCTGAGGCTGATACCTTGCTGATCGATATGTAAATCATACAACGGCGTTCGGTAAATGGAAGCTGACGTTAGAGCACAACCTAGTAATCTCACATGATGAGAAGGGCCTAGAATAAATATCCTACGGCTGCATAACAGCACGTTGCACGTTTCATTTGACTGAGAAATTTGAAAAATTACAAACTAAACTATATATTACACAGCTTCTACTATATACTACAGAATTTTATTTTGAACAGACTGCCACAAACTTCTTTGTCTGACTAACTGCAATTAATTGAAATTTTCAGTTTCTAATTTAAAAAAAAAATGATTATTACAAGAGAATATATTCTATATATAAAATTGCAATATTATGCAATAAATTTTGAATTTATGTTTCTTAAATGCATTTGCAAATTATAGTCAAAAAAAGATGTGCGAGTAAAATGTTAAAGATCAAATCTCATTAATACATATCTATACTTACACAACTATAGGACTAATTTGCCGGTAGGCAAAACCAGCACACGCCCCACAATAACTGTACCCTGCATGTCTGCAAAAATTTGTATAAATTATAATTTTCACATGTATATGCTGAACGCTTTGATAGACGGTGTTACAAAGAGATAATTACTGACGGGGAAATAATTGCTCTGGCAGGTCCATGAGATAATTCAGCTGCGCTCAACCAACCATCTAACTGCTTGTTCAAATCCGAAGCTATTAAATAAACAATAAAAATTCATACAATTGACACTTGTAGGCAATGAAAAAAAGAAAGAGAAAAATTTACAGACACCTACAATATCTATTTTGTACGTATGTTTATGTGTGACATACATGTGTACATGCATATCTCCACAGTTCACCTTTAGACTTATTTTTGGACCGCTAAGACACGACATTACGAGGACGAGGTTTTATTTTTGTGTAATGAAAGTCAGACACAATCAATGTGCGTGTATTGGTTAAAGAGCAAAATTTTAGCTTCTTTCATTGCACGCAAAAGAAAAAAATCAAGGTTATCGATGTACATACGCGCGAACGTTAAGGGATAAAGCAAGATATTTTTGGAGCTTTCCTTACCGATGTCCGTGTACCAACTACCAGCGTGAGAAGCTCTCCTAATTAATGCCATTTTTTTTTATCAGGCCTAACTAACGCGCTTGCCTTTTTTTCCCGTGCAAACTTCGTGTACGCTTTTCGTTCGGCGAAATCAACAGCGCTTCATCTAGCGCGAACACACAGGGTGAGATCACGAGAGGGGGATCGGACGTAAAAAAAAAATAAAAGTTATTAAACTTGTACTTCGCTATCGCGGGGTGTGTGTTGTGAAACGTTCAAAACATGGTCATCACACAAAAGCTTCTTCCGACTATTGTCTTTCCTGTAGGATTATTCGGATTTCGACGAATTACGTGTATAATACGTGCACACACGCACCACGCACACGCGCAACACACACACACACGTACACACACGTGCGCGCCGCAAAGGCGAAAAGTGGCGCGTTCACAATTTTCGCTGGACAAAACGCGAATTGGCTGGAACGCGAATCAAACGCGCGATTTTCTCTGGTGCAAGTGAGTTTTCAATGTTTCATTTCGTTTGCTCAAATTGGCGACTTTGATTCAAGTGCGACGACAGTTTGTGTGAATGAAAAAATTAATTACGCGGAGCAACGAGTTTGTGAAAATTAATTCGAGAGTAAACTCTCTCGATCGCTCCTCTCGCGCGATCGAAACAATCGCGCGGTGCGAACGCACAACAGCTGCAACGCGATAAGTCACGAGATGGGCCTCGTCACTTTGCGAATGTTCGGGAAAAGTAACATCCTAGAAATCACCCTAGGCTCACGCATCGCTAATCAAGTTCGCAACTGTATATGTAGCAGCGTTTTCGTGACGACCATGACGGCGACGAAGAGGCATTTTCCGCGACGCAAAACGGACGAGAGCACGAACGAACGAGTTGTCAGTGAAATTGTTATTGTTGCGCGCGACACGGGATCGCGTTTGAAACACGTCGAACGATTCGGCTCGTTCGCCTGAGCACCGACATAATAAGAAATTTTGTTTAATATGGCGGACGGCTCGTGCCTCTAGTGTTGTTTAAGTGTCTTGAAAAACTGGCGAGTGACAAAACAGTTTTGGATCCTGTTAACCGGACGGCACTGTGTGATATGTGATGAGATTCTGATCGCGCCGTTGCGTGGCCTCCGACGTAACGTAAAACGTAACAACACGTGCGAGTTTCTCTCTCTCTCTCTCTCTCTCTCTGCGATTGGAACACGCGCGCGAAAAAAAACGTCGTTCGTCTCCCCTACGGCCCGGAGAATCGGATGTTGCGGACTCCCTCGTCCTGAGAGCCAGCGATAACCACCGGACAATACCATCGTCGTAAAACCACGATCCGAGAGAGAGTCGATCATCGGACAACGTGTCTTCGGCTGTGTGATTGTTTTCTTTCTTGATTTTATTTTTTTTTCCTCCTTTTCGTTCTCACTTTTGTTTATCGCGTGCACACACGATGGGACTCGTCGCGTCATGATACGCAGCTGGTGGCGCTCTGTCCCAGGTAGTTTAGTTTAGTTTGTTAATATATCGCGCGGCGCGCCGCAACACTTTTTTTTTTTTCCATCCCGCACATATTTGTATTTTGACGTCTTACATGCACCGTGTATAACCTTTTGCCCCTTTCGCTTGTCAAACCGTTTTCCAACAGTGCGATATCACACTAATCTGTCGGGCTTGCTCAATGTTTACTGGACCACACGCGGCGGTGACTGGCTTGCTGTATCTCCGTGGACGGACCTTAGGTGTCCTCGTCGTAGGTTTCTGAGAGAAATGCTGCGGGAAACGGCTTTATTATTGTACGTGATTTTTGTTGTGAGATACCGAGCTTCTGACGATATATGTGTGCGGTGCGCGTCGCGCGTGATTTCTCTGATAACAAATTCGCGTATTTGACGACTTGCTTGATTGTTTTTAACGATAATTCCGAGACGGAATTAGCGTCGTCAAATCACAACTTTTGTAAGGTTAAAAATCAGAGTTCTGCTCTCTCTCAAATTAACAGAGTTGATATACAAAATATCACACGCACACATACGTACGATGTTAACATATGTAAAAAAAATTCATGTTTTTGTTAAATATGTGAATTATATTTTTGTAAACAATTTGCTTACCGCAGAACTATATAGTTATGGTTTGCTACATTTGTTACATCGTACATGTGCAGAAATAAAAAGTTTACTTTAAGGTTGTTGCATGTACAGGAAGCTCACAGAATTACTGTGTCGCTAATTTAATTTATTTTTGTTTCTGCTCAGTCTACACAGTGTCTATTTTATATGCAAATGATGATCTTTTGTTCTTTCTTCGACAGAAACACATTGCTGTTTTATTTATTCAAATCATCTGTTTGTTGCAGGTGTATCTTGTTCTTTGTACCGACGTTCTTTTGTTTTAGGTTAGTAAAGTGAGTTTATTGTTCTTCTTGTCATGGATCATTGGGGATCCTGCAAAATCAGAGGATCAAGTGTGATATTAGTACAAGTGAAGTGAAGTGTGCTAATCAACTGTTTGCAGAACAAAAGTGCATTCTAGTGTGCCTGCTTCCGGGCAAAAACAATTTTTAATAAGTAGTGCCACTAGGCTATGGCCAACCTGAACTTTGAGCAACCGCCACGCAGTATTGCGAACTCAAGTCTTACTTCACGTGCAGTCAGCGGAGGGGGGGGTTTAAACGCTTCGACCCTCACGGGTCATGTTACGCCTACCTCGGGCATGTTCTCAGGCTCATCTGCTAGCACATCGAGTACTGTCAATTCAGCGGTAGTTGCCACTAACATTTATCCTGGAGCATCAGGCTCCGGCGGCGGACAGAACAGTCATCAGCAACAGCAGCAACTCTCTCCTATGGGCAGTAGAGGGCTGTTTGGGCAAAGAGCTTTTACCGACAGACGTACGATGCCTGCTCTTGGGTTAGTGTTTTCTTTATTTTTCTATAACAAGATCTTGTAATTCGGTGATCTTTAATGTGCGACAATTGTGTATCTACATGTCGCACATCATTTTCGGTGCTAAAAAGAAAAATCATTTAGATAGTAATAGTTGTAACGCCGCGATTGTAGAACAATTCTACAATCTCGTTCTTCATCTCGATATTTCAGAGCTTCAAATCCAATGGGTAGTATGGGCAGTTTTGGAATACCTCC
The DNA here is from genome assembly GCA_014825645.1 of Pseudomyrmex dendroicus. Taxonomy (NCBI): domain Eukaryota; kingdom Metazoa; phylum Arthropoda; class Insecta; order Hymenoptera; family Formicidae; genus Pseudomyrmex; species Pseudomyrmex dendroicus. The sequence goes on along the minus strand of QVNZ01011646.1, from coordinate 27,907 downwards.
AAGTCGTAATTACGGATCTCAAGGTGCGGTTAACAATTTCCACTCTGTTTTTGGGAGTGGGGGTGGTGGAGACACGAGTACTCCACCTCTGTTAGATCTCTCGGAATTTCCCTCCCTAACGAATAGAGGTCAAGGTGATTCTATGCCGCAACCTAGTCCTATGCCAGGAAAACAGCCTTATGGTTAGTGTCGATTATATATCACATTTATTATTAATAAATTTACTAATTTCATTTATATATTTCAGTTGGAATGGTAAAGCAACCAACATCCGAATCGAGCGAATTTACGATGAGCTCGGAAGACTTTCCTGCATTACCAGGTACACAGAACCGAGAAGGTCCGTCACCTGGTGGCAGCGTATCTGGTGATAAAAATATATCTGTAGGACTTGGTCCAGAAATTGGACAGGATGTGTTGCAGGCAAACAGAGTGTAAAACAGCGATAACCGTTTTTGTGTTTAATTTTGTCCAACTTTTTCATGCACAGGCAAAGTAACGAATATACCTGCGAGTATGGTGAAAGATCAATTTGGCATGGTCGGACTTTTGACATTTATTAGAGCGGCGGAGACAGATCCAAACCTAGTGTCACTGGCGCTAGGCCAAGATCTTACTGCGTTAGGATTGAATTTAAATTCACCTGAAAATCTTTACCAGAATTTTGGTGGTCCCTGGGCGGAAACACCTTGTCGACCGCAGGATATCGATTTTCATGTACCACCGGAGTATCTTATAAATGCTGCAATCAGGTACCAATTCATAAAGAACAGGTATCGTAATTCTATTAGCTATCGTTCAAAGGGTATTCTTTCAATATCGAAACTTCAGTCTTTGTTTCAAAACTCACTGCCAGTACTGACGATCTGTAGTTCACATTACGTTATTATTATAGATTTTCAGCACTGGCAGTGAATTTTGAAGTACAGTGCTAATAAAATTAGCTAGAATGAATATCCAGAAGATAAAAATTTTTTAGTTCAATATTCCACTCTTATAGTAGTGAAGATATCACATGAATGCAATATCTGACCTACATGTGCCCTACAAAATTTGTTAAGAGAGTGACAAACATTCTGAAGTTACATTATAATATATATCGGATTGGTCAGAAAATCTTTTTTTATTTTATGCAAGTAGGGCGACTCAAAATACGAAAAGACTTTCTGATCAACAAATTCTATATAATTTTAAACTATATATAATTTTGATCAACAAACTCTAACATTTTTACTCTAATTTGCTCTAGGGATAAGCTAGCGCCAGTTAAACTAAATCGATATAAAGATGATCTACTGTTTTATATGTTTTATACAAATGTTGGAGATGTATTGCAATTAGCCGCGGCGGCAGAATTGTAAGTATAAACAAAATACGACTTACATGTAAACATTAACCCACGCGAAGTATATTCACAAACGTGTCTGTGATATAAAGGTACAGCAGAGAATGGCGATATCATATGGAGGAGAAGGTATGGATAACGCAAGCACCTGGTTTAGGGATAGTAGAAAAGACTTCGACATACGAACGTGGTACTTATTATTATTTTGATGCACAAAACTGGAGAAAGGTAGCTAAGGAATTCCATTTGGATTATACAAAACTAGAAAGTAGACCTCATCTTCCTGCGAACTTTCACCAAACTCAGCCTTGACTACAGGTGTGTATATACTTTATTTTTCTTTCGTTTCTTTCTTTGAATGAAAAGCAGAAAGCATATACACACATGTCTGTGTGCAAGAATTAAGAGAAATGTACAGAAAAGAAAGTACGCGCGATTTAATGCTTTAAGTGTGAACACGTGCAGCTTTTCCATGCTTCTTTGTACTATTCTGTAATTATTCTATAAAAAAAAAACCAAAAGAAGCAAAAGAGATAGCATTTAATTTTTTAATCGAAACTATTATTTGTTCTAGACTTGTCAGCAGACCATTATGCTGTCTTTAAGCTGGAAACAAATCAGCTATTGTATAAATGAACAAATTTAATAATCTTTAATAAAAACATAAAATTTGAAGAGTAATAAAGAATTTTTTTATCAATTTAAATTAAACGCATGCGTGCGCGCGTTACGCATGCACATTCTTACTTTTCTCTGTTGATAAAGCTCGGCTGATCTTCGCAGTCATATTGGTTTACGTAACATCAAAAGCGAAAAATACGATATGGATTGTGTTTCGATATTCGGTGCCAATATTGAGAATCTATAATATGCAGAACATAAACTGTATAGATTTTTATAGATTTTATTGTGTAGATATGTTATATAGATTTTCAATATTGGCAGTGAATTGTGAAACAGTTGTGATTATTTCTCGCTTCTGACGCCTTCTACAGCACGGTTTCTATACTTTTCACGACGTCGGGATCCGTAAACTCCCAATCCTCATGATTCTCCTGTATTCTCTCACTATTTGGAATCTTGTGCAAAATGATATTGTAAATAGTTGCGACATTCACTACAGCTGTGACAGGTAGTAGGATAACACCACGATAGGAGTAAGTGAAATAAAAGAGTCACTGTGAGAATACAGAGTGTGAAAATATAGGAATGTATAGTGCTGCATAAATTAATATGACTTCGAAGAGTAGTCGTAACACAATTATTTATTATTATAACGTCATTATCTTAATTTCTTCTGCAGTAATAAATATATCTCTTCACGATTCTTTTTTTTTTTTTTTATAAATTTATATATTACAGCTTACTCTTACAAGTTCTCGATTTTTCTGCCTCGGCGGAAAGATTAATTACATCTTCCGACGCATTTATGACAAAATGTTCGATATAATTTCGACTATTTTCTTCACACTTGTCTAAAAAATATCTACGGAACAGAGAAAGAGAGAGAGAGTAAACAGTATGTAAATGTCCATGTAATATTCTTAGCGATATTTAAGTCTGCAAAGACAATTCTCAGAATACCTGTAGTTGACCATTATGCTGCAACTATTTTCCGTTCCACGTGGAGAAGGATCGGCCATCCAATTAATTCGCCACATCACAGCTCCATTGCGCAAATGGAAATTAGCTGTCGGGCAACAGACAAATTGTCAATGAGTGTTGTTGTCAGAAAGTACTGAAAACTTATTGAGACACTACTTATTGACACACTACTTATACAATGATTATATAGTTTTTCTAATTAGAATTTGAGATTGTAAAAAAGAAAAGACAAACAATACGCACCGACACTATTTAAAGCATAACCGCGTCTCTTTTCCTTGTATAAGTACCAGGCACACGCTCGAAGTAAAGGATTCTTTAAAGATTCTGATAATTGTCTATCTTTCGTCCATAACGAAGTACCTAGTATTCTCTTTAAAGCCAGTGCTACGTCTTTCGTTTCTAATATACTTTTTATAGTTCCATATTCTTGCATGGAAAATACAAATGTGACATCTATATATGTGGGAATTATATTACATTATTATATTTATTATTTTTATATATAAGTATTTTTCTTTAGTTATGTTTTTTTGAATTATTTTGAACACCTCACCTTGTTTCAATTTGTCCAACAACCAAGACTTGAAGTTCGGAATAGGTGATAAGCTAGACAATAATTGCACAGCTGGAAATTCAGTTGTTATCTCGCTAGCTACTTTCTTTATCAGATAATTGCCCAGTTCAATGCCCTGTACAAAAACAATTCTTTACACCAACAATGGTTTACTCACGAAAACTCGGGCAAAGCTTTTCTTTGTTTCATACATATACATATGGATTACCTGTAGTCCTTTTTGAGTAGATGCTATAGAATAAAATATTGCTGCTTTTATTTTTGATTTGTCTTCTTCGAGAAATGTCACGTCTTTCTTCACACTTCCCAGAATTCTAGTTTCAGCTTCCTCGATACCTTTTACACTATCTGTGTGATAACATAAAAAAAAAAAGAGAACTATATTAGCTACAAAACAAATTCTACAAAGTTCAAAGGTAAACTTTCTTGTACAAAACCTGGTATGATGTCACATAATGCTGTGTGCAGCACAACAATGGGTTCTCTCGGCATAGATGGATGTGTAAATATGTAACATCTTCTGTACGGGCCAACTCTGCGTTTTAAATCCAACCAATTCTTTATAGGATGTATGGCTTCATAGTCGGACACCTTTAGAAATCAGAACCACAATAATTAGAAATGCGAGAATACGGGAATTGAAAAATGTACAATCTTTTGCAAAATTTTTTGTGCAAAATTTCAACAAAGTGAATAAGAAAGTTGTAATTACTTTTTGTAAAATATCGCATGCGCTTTCCCACGTTACTCGTTCCATGTGTAAGAAACCCACTGAAAACCAGAGCAGAAACAAATCTCGCAAGGTGTGATTTAACTCTTGTATTATTACACTTTCCTCGGCATCGTTTACTTCCAACAATAGTTCCTAGCAGAAACTTTGTCTCAATAAAGTTAAAAAAAAATCTTATAATATTGCCAACAAGTTTATTGGTTCACAAGTAATGTTTAATCCCTTTGAAATACAAACATATTCCTTTACTTGTTTTTCAATTTGCTTACCAGCACGTCGGTTCTCAGGTCGACCAGGAATTTGACGCCGTTCTGTAATCTTCCCATGATAACGAATAACCAATAGTAGGCAGGTGTAAGAACATTTCTCAGAGTTCTCTCGTAGACAACCATCTGCCTCACGTTTTCCGACTGCGATCAGAAATTAACTTTACACACAAAAGTTCAACAGAAAAACGTGTATCGAAGTACACTTTGAATTATCACCTCAGTACAAAGCAACTTTTTTGCTACTTGACAGATATTGTCATGTTGCACCGCATACTGCGAAGCTAGCGTGCGCAAGATCCGCTGACGGTTCTTCTTGTCGCTTTCGATATATCTGGCACATAGCGCACGTGCTTTGTCCTGCAAAAATAATTCTCGATACTAGCAGTATTCTAACAGAACATCATGGCTTATATCGACTCACTTGATTTAAAGAAAAATAGAAAAACAACCTCTATAATCCAGTTGCTAATCTTCGTGTCCCTGAGCTCAAAGATTTTCCGCAGGTCTTCGTCCACAGGCATTGAACTCTGTACTGTATACAAAGTGGATAACATTCCGTGTTCGCGTTTGATGGGATTTAATTCCAGCTTAATTCCGCTACGTCGGATGCTCAGTTGGAGTTGGGAAAAAAACTTCCTTAACATCGTGTCATTAATTACATCAAGTATTGCGGGAGAGATGGGTTCAAGAGTTTTGTGTGTTCTATAAACAATACACACACATGCAACACAACAGGTGTTACGCATTAAAAGACCTTCACACACAACTTGTCTTAATATGAGCTATTGTAAGAAGTAGCCAATCGTATTAAGACATTTCGAATCATAAGGCTGCCATTTTCGAATATAAATCATTTATAATTGGTCAATTTTTACGTTACGGCTACGGTGGTTTGTGTGCAATGGCCTTTATAGATCACAAATCTTTGCTATGTCACTGTCCCTGCGCGCGCAGAGAGGTTATCCCCTTCTATACGCTATTTTATCATAATGTTTTATTTACTCCAACCAGTAGTTCAGCCAGTCAGCTGCACAATCAGCTGCTGTAACTGCAGCCACTGTCAGCTGTTATGTGACAGCAGTTGTACACGCGCTTAGTTGCGCGAGATCCATTAACAATATTAACATGCGATCGATTCATGTCAACGTCACTTATCCTTGACATTTAGAGATGGTAAACAATAAAGAATATAAAGCTTCTCATGTCAAAGCTTCTATTGGTTTTTTTTTTTTTTTTTGTTTTTGATAAATGGAACTTTTATTACTAGAATTTCATACATTCTTTCTCCTTTCGTGCAATTGTTTTATTAATTTGCATATCAGTTTTCATTATCAACTCTAGATAACGTCGCAATTACAATATTAATAATAATAATAATAATCAACATTAGTTGCTAACGGCCGGTAATGTTGGTAGGTTTCAGTATTGCATCGTGGCTCATGTTGATATACGTGAATCGGCGCAAAATGGCGATTCAGTGAGGAGCTGTCAAAAGTTGTTGTCAGAAAACGTCAATATTAATTTCAAAGCGATCGCGAATGTGACAGGTTTCAATAACGCACGCAAAATGCAAGCAACGTGTTTTTATTGCCATCTGATTTTGGGTGTTTGGTGTTTTCTACAAGGTGTGATATATAATTGCTCGATGATTACTCACCGCTTGCGGAACACACACGTCTCGGTTCTGTCACGTTGTCACTTCCTTATTATATCAATTTTTAATTTTACCGTACTTTTGTATAATTTTCTATGCAATATTATGTTTTTTTTGCTTATATATAAAAGATCACGTGGCATATGACGTTACAGTTTTTTTAAAATGTTGTTTTGCAGTTACTGCTGATTATGTCACACTGACACATAATGGACCAGTTGTGTTGGGTGGTACAATCACCTTCTGGGCCGATTTATATACAGGAAATAATGAACGACCAACAGGAACCTTCAGATACACATGGTTTGATGATCCAATGAAACATAAATATCAGGTTAGTGTAAAGTCCTACATGTTATTTACAATTTTACGTGTAATGAAGAATATTAGGCACTTGTAATTCTTTTCAGTCAATCATTAATTTTACTTATTTTTTGGTGAGGTAATATTTGTCATCTTAACGTAGATGTTAACATAGTGTTAAATGGAAACTTGCTGTGCAATTACTATTATTTTTCTAGACTGAAAAAACATCAAATACAACAAGTATTTGGAGCATTAATTATCCGCGAGAAAACAATAGTCCTGGAAAATATGTTGTAAAAGTAAAAGTCGAATATCTTGGGTTTGGAATTATTTGGATACCTGACACAAGTTCTCGTATTTTCTTTGAGATTACAGGTATAAACATTAGTAATATAATAATAATATTAATATTATACTTCCTGTAATACTCTCCTTGCTATTAAAATCTTTTGTTTTTTTTGGTTAATATATTTTTCTAATTATTATTTATTTTACTTTTAGAACATCTTAATGGTGATATAATGATAATACAAGCTAACAAAACGGTAAATACAGCTAATAAAACGGGAGCTTATATTAGTTCCACAAATGAGACAAAACTGATGATAAATTTGAATGAACCAGATTACAACTTTGTAACTCAACATGCAACATCGATATCAACATATTGGTTTATTGATTGCAAATATTACGGGCAAACAAACGACTTTACTTTTATTTATAACTTTACAAATCCCGGTGTGACTCATGAAATAGGAGCTCTAGTGATTGCTTCCTACAATTTGGTGACAACCACAACTGTCCTTCCGCCTACAACTACAGCAGCATCCACTAATGTGACAATACCTGTGTCAAATACTACCACAGTAAATACTACTACATTAAATCCAAACGTGACTTATACCACAAATGATATAAATACAACAACAACAATAACTTCCACTACCTTGTTATCATTAACCGTCACAAGTGCAAACTCAACAACGTTTACGACAGCTGCTCCGATTACCACAAGCATAATGAATAATGTTAATATGGTTTTGCCTTACATCTGCTCAAATACGTCTGTCATTCCACCAGACCCTAATAAAACATATGGATATTTCTACAAGACTATTTATGTTCGTGGTTAGTAAGTAATGCAATTGATACTTAAACAAAAGACTTGGTTTTATCGATAAGTGTGATTGTTAACTAATTTCAATTTTGTAATTTTTCATAAAAATGTGTTTTTAGTTCCTTTGACAAATATCTCGGTGGAAGGTACAAATTGGATTCAACCGTGGGACATGCTGTCACTTAATGTGACATGCAAAGGATCAGGTCCTTTCTTCAAATGTTTGGAATTTTATCGTGGCAAATATAACGCAACGGGAAACGAAACGTGTAACGCCGATGTCGCGGAGCAATTACACTCTTGCAACTTCTCTATCATTCATTATTTTCTCGAGCCGAGTGTCTACACGATATTGGTTATATTAGAAAACGAAGTTAGCAAACAGATTTATCCCTTAACAATCAATATTTATAAAGGTAAGTTTCTCTTGAGACTAATTGCCGTTAACGGTTCGTTAACGAATTGTTATCTCCGCAGTTACAACAAAACCGCAGTTATCGGTAATCGTGGTACCGGTCTCCTGCTCGCTTGTGGCCGTGGTGCTGATAGTGTTCGGCGTGGCGTATTATATTCAGAACAGAGCGAGATTTACGGTGGAAGTCGCGGACTTCGACTTCGGTCAGATTAACCCAGAAATGGAGTACAAAACGTTCACAGAACGTTTGCGCGACTCATTCAATAACACTGTAAGACCTGGAAGTAAACGACTAAGCGTATCTTATTACGGCAGCATGAATCACTGAAAAATGGACGAGCTCCGCTATCGCCATCTAATTTTTCTATTATTTAAAATGCAGTATGATCTATTTTCTTTCGCTCTTACGTTCGTTTTGTTTTTTTTTACAGTATTTTTACTTGAGTTCAGCTTTTCATTCGCTTATAACTAACACGCGGCTGTGAAACATTTCTTCAAATGAGAATATAAACTATCTCTCCTATCAAGGGGAAACTGTGTCAATCGACCATTAACACGCGAACTTTGTTATTGTAGGGATACAAGCCACTTGGCAATCCGCAGACACTTCAGTAACATACGGAGCAAGAAGAAACTTTTTGGAAAACCGTAATGAAAGTTTCTCTGAAGAGTGAGTAGAAACGAAGGCACGCGAACTCTTTGCGAAAAACATTCATCAGTCCATTTATATCGGTGGCAAACAAATTCTTTAGATTTTGTGTCTCTGTGCCAATGGTGTAAACAAGCTTCTTTCAAGATTGACATTATATCCATGAAAGTCATAAGAAAACAGGAAGACACCGGTGAATAACATAGAGTTGTTCGAACAACTTGGGAACGAGTTCAGAATGTACATAAACAAAAATCTATTACGATGTGTATATATACATACATACATACATACATACATATATATCTACAGTCGGCGGCTTAATTGTCTCAGCACGTTAAGTCGCACAGGTAGTATCTTGAACAACGAAAGAGACATTTATATCACGCAACTCTGTGTGCTGAGACACTTACGCCGCCGACTGTACATATATAGGCTGTGAATATAGTACGCTACAGTGTGTGGTATAGTTGCTCTTCACACAATCTATTATTTGAAATAGAAGAGAAGGTGTAAGAAAGAGAAAGAAGGGAAGAGAGATATTGATATTTTTTTAAAGTTGCAACGATAGCTATTAATCTATGGCAGGTTCACATTTCGTGTTATATGTATTTAATATCTTAAATTGCGTACTAATGATTTGAGTTTCATACACTACAAGATGCAACAAGTATAAATAATTGTATGCTTTAAATTTTACATTACATGTACACATGTACACACACACACACATGTGAAAATTGCTAATAAGAAGAGCGTTTTTAAGCAAAGCGTTTTAAAGAATTCTTTTATATATTGCATTGTATATATAATTTACTAGTAGGTTTTCAAGAGATTTTGATTTATACATTGTGTCTTTTATTTAGAATATATACATACTAAAAGATAGAGAGAGAGAGAGAGAGAGAGGGAGAGAAAAAAAGGAAAAAAGAGGAAGCAGCTTTTGTATAAGATAAAGAAAACGAAACGTAAATTGATTAATGTGATTAATTAATTCTCAAAATATAAATTATCAAAGTATTGTGACATAAGAGTATTCATGTGTCATAACTTTAATAAAAAAAATATATTTAAAAAATAGTAGTACAAGGTACTAGTTTTTATATTTGTGTTAGTATGTATTTGATTTTCTTTTTTTTTAATAAAAATTTTTTATTGTATATTATGTGCACCATCGTGTGGAGACATAACGTTAGCGAAAGAACAATACCGGCTAAAATGCAACTGTTGTCTTCGGACGAAGGCCGCTCTCAGGTTTCTTTCTGGTTATAGACACACAGCACAGACCGGAACCACATGGGACCGACTAAAAAGTGATCGTGGTTTCATATCACTCTAATTGGTCGCCTCCCCACCATAACTCGTTTTCATTCAGCTTTTGCGAAACGAAAATGATTTATGGGGGGAATCTCAATCTATCAAATTAATTTCGTTCTTTAAAAGTACAGTCTTATGTGATTCTCGGGTTGTCAAAATCGGGGGATGGAGTCGCTCGTTTATTTGAAACTGATTGATCTGTCATTTCCGCTTTGTTTTTTCGAACATGTGACCGTACCTTTATGTTCTCCAATTGTCACATCATGTGTAACGCGCAAGTTCGTGGCGACATTCCGCACGCACCGAACTAAAATGTTAACATGGTGATCCGTGCGGTAAACTCGACGAGTCGCGCCCCGTCGAGGTGCTCTCGTACTGTGATCGCCGTAGTGAAGAAGGTCTATTGACACACATAAGTGCGCGTTACCTCACGCTTGTGCGCTATATAGTAGTGCGACAGAGACGTTTTTTTCTTTTCACGACACGATGTCGGTAAGTTACGCCAGGATGAAGTCGTGTTACGAGGCGTCGTCGTTAACATCGACAGAAACGACGACAACGATGACGTCCTCGTCTTCGTCGAGCAACGTACTCAGACGAGCCGGCGTTGAAGAAGACTGGGAGATGCAACTGGCCTTTTGCAAACCTCGTCACAATGCCACGTTCGAAAGCGTGAATTGCATCAGTCAAACTTGGAGAATGAAAGAGCGGGTATGTGTAACAGTCATCGAGGAACTTGAAAATATATATGTAAAAAAAAAATTAATTTCAACAAAACATCATGTTGAAACGCACAGCAACTTCGACAGAGGAGCGAGCACGCTTGTCATGATTTATACGTGTGAAAAAATCGCGTGTAAATAAATCGATATGGTCGCGCACGTGTTTTTTGTATTTTTTATTTTTTTATTTTTTTTTAGATGAAGACTGTAAGCGTTGCTCTGGTGCTGTGCCTGAACGTCGGTGTTGATCCGCCGGACATTGTCAAGACGCAACCGTGCGCACGGTTGGAATGTTGGATAGGTAATCACAAACTGCATCTGCGTTTATTTACATCTGTCTCTCCTGCGCGTATTATGTAACTTGTATATCTGTTCTTGTAGTCGCAGTTTCTGCGACTCTTTTTTTCTCTTGGGTTTAGTTGCGTATCTTTGTTCCATTCCACGAGCACAAAAAAGCGTAATGTATTGTAGTTACATACGCGAAAGGAAAATCAGATCTGTGACAAATTTGAGGTTAGACATGTGTGTCGAACAAAGTAATTCCGGCGTGAAGTGTCAACATTTTGTACCGACCTCACAAGGTCAATAGATACGTTGTCAGTATCGACAAGTATATTTAGTGATATTGACAGTAATAGAGATAATGTTTTCAACTTATATTGCATTGTAACAATATTTGTGACTGTCAGCAATGTAACAATTAATAATATTGGAATGAATTAATATTGATCAGTATTATTTGCTTTGTAAAGTTTGTATTATACAAATGTTTGTTCTAGATGGTTTTTAATCAAATATTTCTCTGTGTTTAAAGTAGACACACATATTAGAATCATGTGATAAAATATTTGAAATGTTTGTTATTAACAATTATTTTCAATAACAAAAGATAGAGATATGAAGTTTAGTTCTAAAAACTAAGAATAAAAAACTAAGAATCAGAATATTGTGAAAGAATAATGAATACGTTTCAATATAAGAACAGAGATGTAGCAAGGGAGAGAAGAAACATTAAGATGTAACATTTTTTTTTTAATAGATGTAAAACCATGTATCTGTCACAATATTTGCCAGGTGATAGCCAGATACATTAATTTTTTTAATAAAATATTTTTCTAGACCCTTTATCTGTGAGTCCTCAAAAAGCTCTGGAAACTATAGGCTCAAATTTGCAAAAGCAATATGAACGATGGCAGCCCAGAGCTCGCTACAAGCAGAGTTTAGATCCGACTGTAGAAGAAGTTAAGAAATTATGCACATCGTTAAGACGAAGTGCTAAGGAAGAGAGAGTTTTGTTTCATTACAATGGTCACGGTGTGCCCAAACCCACTACCAATGGAGAAATATGGGTATTTAATAGGGTCAGTAGAAGACATCACTAATATGTTTGTTGTATGTCTGACACAACTCTTATGATAATTTGATAATTTGTTTTTATACAGACGTACACGCAATACATTCCATTGTCAGTTTACGACTTGCAAACTTGGATGGGTGCTCCTAGTATTTATGTATATGATTGTTCCAATGCTGGAATTATTGTGGAATCTTTTCAGCAATTTGCTGATCAGCACGAGAAGGAATATGAGGTAAAAAGTCATATGTAAAACTTGCTGAAAAATCTCTCAAGTGTTTTCGTGTGTGTTTCGAAACAAGAAGTACATAAAAATTTGCAAATTTGTTAGACAAAAATCTATTTTTTGCAGATGGAAAAGCAACAAAGTCGCGCTACCGGTGTGGCGTGTCCCGCGGCTCCATATTATAGGAACTGCATTCAATTAGCAGCATGTGCCGCTAATCAGATTTTACCTATGAATCCAAATTTACCTGCCGATATATTTACATCGTGTCTTACCACACCCATAAAAATTGCAATACGCTGGTAAAAATATAAGCAAACAAATAAAAAAAAAAAAAAAAGATCTGTATGCATTCAGCGTATGATATGGTTTTTTTTAATAGGTTTGCCATGCAGCCTACGGCTAAATTAGTACCCAATATATCACTTGATCTTATTGACAAGTAAGATTACAGACATTTATATATTTACATATTGAGTTTTGTGTTTTATAATGACAAAAGTAATGATATATGTGTGATTTTGTCCTTGTAGAATTCCTGGACAATTAACTGATAGGAGAACAATGTTAGGTGAGCTTAATTGGATTTTTACCGCTATTACTGATACAATAGCGTGGAATACTCTACCAAGAGGTGAGTCTCACTTTAGTCATTCAAATGTCATTTGACATAGAAAAATGGAATAACTAAATAACTTTTTTGTTTGTATAGATCTGTTTCAAAGATTATTCAGACAAGATCTACTGGTTGCCAGTCTCTTTAGAAATTTTCTTCTAGCAGAGAGAATACTCCGTTCTTATGATTGCACACCGATCTCTTCCCCGAAATTGCCGCCGACTTATCAGGTAAATCAATAGACAAAGTATGTCGTTATTTACATTGTATTTGAAAAAGATGATTTTTTTTTAATGCACAAGTGTTCTCAAAATATCTTGCAACTATTCACTTGTTTTTGAATTTGAGATTAATACGCGCACTTTATCTCTAGCATCGTATGTGGCTAGCCTGGGACATGGCTCTTGATCTATGCTTGGCACAATTGCCAACTGTACTGGAAAATGAAGATCGTTACGAGCATTCGTCATTTTTTGAAGATCAGCTTACAGCTTTCCAAATGTGGCTCAACATAGGATCGAGAGCACGCAGTCCACCCGAACAACTTCCGATCGTTCTCCAAGTGCTACTGAGTCAAGTTCACAGATTGAGAGCGTTAGAACTGTTAGGACGCTTTCTCGACCTGGGTTCGTGGGCCGTAAATCTGGCACTTAGCGTCGGCATCTTTCCATATGTTTTAAAGTTACTACAGAGCAACGCCAAAGAGCTTCGACCACTGCTTGTTTTTATATGGGCAAAGATTTTAGCGGTAGATAATGTGAGTTCTTTGCAATTATATTATCAGCTATATATATATAAATCTGCGTATGTACAGATCTTATAATGGTTATTTGTTTCTAGTTTTATATGATTGTGTCAATTGTAGACTTGCCAAGCAGACCTTGTGCGCGATGGCGGGCATAAATATTTCTTGTCTGTACTTCAGGACACCTCTATTCCGGTAACTAATTTTTTCCAACAATTCTGCGCTTAAATCGCGACAACTAAACTTTCTTTTAAACAAAAATTATTACGTTTTAGAGCGAGCACAGAACGTTAGCTGCATTTGTATTGGCTAGTATTGTAAATGATTATCGGCCTGGTCAGGTGGCCGCGAATCAGGGCAATCTTGTTTCTATATGCTTGGAGCAATTGAGCGACACAAACTCTTTGCTACGACAGTGGCTTTGCTTATGTCTGGCGCGGCTTTGGCATAACTTCGACAAGGCAAGATGGTGCGGTGTTCGGGATATTGCTCATGAAAAGTTATTTACATTATTAAAGGATCCCGTACCAGAGGTGATAAGATCATTTATTTTGTTAATATGTTCTTGTTATATTAAACATAATCAGATTCATCAAACTATATAAAGATCAAGAGGCTTACGGCAGTTTCAGTAACAATACTAAGTCTACACTTTTACTTATTTATGTTTTAATGACATATCGGTGTTCTCTGTACAGGTCCGGGCAGCTAGCGTGTATGCACTGGGCACATTTATAAACAGCGTTACAACGAGAAGCGAACATGCCAATAATATTGATCAGATTATTGCTATGACGCTTATTAATACCGTTTCTTATGACATGTGTCCGTTAGTTAGAAAAGTAAGATTAAGATTGACTGATCTTAAGAGACGGATCGGCAAACTGCACGCATATTTTCACGTCAATGCATTTGTCATTGCAGGAATTAGTAGTAGCTCTTCAATGGATGGTGCTGCATTTCGAAAATTCCTTTGTGACACTAGCTATAGCCGAGGAAAACAGTCGGAAAGATCTCATTGTAGAAACTTTATCTCCGTTTAGCGGCATGAGACGTATCAACTCGCGCGACAGACTGAAAATGCTGTCTCCCAATAATACGTACACCGTGGAAACGACCGACGGATTCGGACCGCAAGATCGCATCAAAAGAGTATCGTCTTCGTCATCCATTAGCAGTTTAGGTAAGCTAATAGGATATCGATTTGAGAAACGTCGAGAACCAGTAAAATATTTCCAAAGTCAATTACAAATATTATCAGTTAAATATCTTCTAAGCACTTCTGAAGATCGAACAGTTACTTGCATTTGATTCTTTGGCCAGGTAATAATTGGGAGTTCGTGAGGAAACCTTGCGAGTCACTTGGTAATAATGATTGGAAGTTTCATTGCATGTTCGTAACTAATCCTTTTCTTTTTTTTTTTTTTGCAACTGTGCAGTTTGCACTGATAGGTTTAAAAACCTGCTTATTGCACAAGCTTTGTATGATAGCGACATATGTATATCTTTTGTTTCTTTATTAAAGTAGGTTTTTCTTGTAACAGTGACACACGTTAAATGTTACGAATTCATTCGTCGCAGGTCACAATTCCCTGGGAAACTTACCGAGTCTTTCTTACGGTAGTGTATATATGAAATTATGGCATGGACTATGCAATCTTGACAACGATCCTCATCCAGCAGTGAGCGCTATGTCTCAGAAAATTACCAATCATATTCGTAATAAGGTAACATGACACACCGCTTGATATTTAACAAAATTTAGTTACGCCGAGTTTGGTCGTTATAGTGTACGCTAAAATTTTCAGATGAAGGCATCTTCAGCACCTAAAGAAGTAGTTGAAACAAAAATCTCTTCATCACTGTCTCTTCCACCATCTCCATCAAATCGAACTGGCTATTTAAGGTTGGTTATAATTTATATAAGCTGTAGTCTTCTATGTGTATTGTATCTCAACTGTTCATTTTATTTAGCAACAGTAAAGGAGAGTCACCACCACCTGCTGTCAATTCTGGAACAGATTTGTTGCGTTCTTCAAGAGTCTTGCCGCATGGTCGTACGAGGAAACCCGTTCCCAACACGGTAAATGTCGTTTTTTCTTAATATACTTCTTCTAAAGGTCTCATAAATACAGTATACTCTATATCTAGACAATATAAAGTATATAACGTTATAACGCTAATAGTTTTTGGCTTCAAATTGTGAACTATGTAATTTTTGTTATATACAGATATCTGAAGAAGCAGATGAAGTGCCTGGAGTCAAAACTCCACTGACTGTCTCTCAGTTTGTTGAATGGAGTTGTGCGCAATTTGCTCAACCTGCTTATTCAGAAGATGAGATGAACGACGTAGAAAGTAGACCATATCTTGAGCGAGAATGGCGGTAAGAAACATGAATTTCTTGAATAAGAAAAGTTCTAATTGAGATCTGCTGTTTTTTATTAAATTGTTTTATTAAAATGTCACATTCGATTGTCACAGATTTATACGCAACGCAAAGCAAAGACAAGATGCGAAGGAAGAACAACTACGCGCGCCCTTAAACAAAATGGAATCACAAGTATATCATGCAAGATGTCCTTACTCGCCTCAAGTTTTGATATTTCATCCATTTGAGCCGCATTTGGCCGTGGCTTTGAAGGATTATTTCGGGTATTTGAATTTTCTCTTTGTGAAAAGTGCTCGATATAGTAACGTTTATTAAAAAAAAAAAAAATTTCAGAGTATGGGACTATCAGAGTGGTCAGAAGTTGACTTACTACGCAAGTCGCGGAAATAAAATAAAATCGCGCATTACAGCGCTGGAATTTATCAACTCTCATGACTTGAGCTTATTGATGGTTGGCTCCGACGACGGTTCTGTGCGAGTGTGGAAGAATTACAACGACATTATAGGTCGCGATCCAGTTTTGCTCACAGCCTGGCAAGCACTGGCAGATGTGCAGCCCGCCACTAAAACTTCTAGCGGTACGGGAGCTTTCAATAAATTGAGCAGTCATTTTACTACTGTAATGAGTAATATTCGACAATATATGTTCAGCGGCAACACGAGTAGTTACGAAGTGGGAACAAAAGTCGCTTACTCTAGCGGTGACAGGCGACGTTCGTATCGTGAGACTTTGGGACGCGGAAACAGAATTGAAAAAGCAAGATATACCAACTGGAGCTGATTGTTGCACCACTTCTATTGATCTTGACGGAACAGGTTAGTTAGATTGACTAGAAGAGGCAACAGTCTGTACTTCTTTATGTTGTATACCAACCAGTATATATAAATGGATTTTTTCTATTTTCATATTTATATGTCGTTTATTACATAGATGATTATAAAATAAGCGCACGATGTCTATCTAAAATGTATATCTTTCTATTTACAGGTGCACTAATGGTACTAGGCTGTAGCGACGGATCGGTTCGACTGTTGGACCGAAGGTTACCTCCTGCAGAAGCGAGAGTTATGATTTGGAGAGAACATAGTTCCTGGGTATTGGGCACATTCCTAAGGAAGTCCGAGGAATCTATGCCGCAGTTGTTTACTGGATCTTCCTCAGGCGACATAAAGATCTTCGATCTCAGACAAAATTCTTCCGTGAACACAATTCAGATAACACCGAGCATGGTTGCATTAACAGTGCACGAAAAAGCTGACATTTTTGCTTGGTAAGTATAATCTCTCTACTCTTCTGTAATTCTTTCTATTTTGAAATATAATTATTAGTCACTTTTGTGTTTTTAGTGGCACCACCAATCACTGCATCAGCATTTTTAACATAGCCGGTCAGCATCTTAACACAATAAAATTCCACGAAGGTTTTATGGGTACGCGCCTCAGTCCTGTGAGTTGTCTCAGTTTTCATCCGTATCGCGTGAACATGGCAGCCGGTTTCGTGGACAGTACTTTCTCGGTTTACGAACAACGCAGGTGACTATTAGAGATGGAACTTGTGTAAGATCTTTGTAGAATTTTATAGATTTATATAAAAGCGCTTGATAGTATTGTGCGTTGCAATACAATTGACAAAAATAAAAAAGCCTGTAGACTTCCGTGTTTTTCGCGAAATTCATTGTTTTTTACGGCAACGAAGTGAATATTTTTATTTTTCTTCAATTTCTCATTAGTAAAAAAAAAAAGAAAATGTAACTGGTCTTGCCTGTTGAATTGTTTTTGCGCAAGGTATGAAGAAGAAAAATGGTTCTAGCTTTTTTTTGTGATAAAATTGCAAGTGAGCGGATTTACCAAAATACTTCGAAGCGACCAAAGAACAGTCTAAAGATTACTTTGACCTTGATCTTTAACAAGTAGAAAAAACAAAAAAAAAAAAACACGAGACTGTTAAAGAAGTTCCCGGTATCCCAGTAAAATATATTGATGCATAATAGTGTGTATATGCATTGTGATAAAACGTTAATGTAAGTTCGTGTACGCGAGACTGAGAGAGAGTAACATTTAACGATTGTTATTTTACAATCCACGCGACAAAGTAATCTCAACTATTTTTTTGTGCCATTTTTTTTTTTTTTTTTTTTTTTTTTTTTTTTTTTATGTAAACGGATATATTTTAATTAATTAAAATGTACATAGCTCGAATCGATAAGAACGTGTATGGACATACAGCTTGCAATGTGTGCATTTTTTATACACTACACAGGAGAAAGTTGACAGAGTGCTAGAGTTCACGTTTTTAGTTCACTATTACTTCTCCGAGATAATTTTATCTATCTGATTTTTGTTAATAATCTTTTTTTCGTTGTCCTGTTCCTGACCAATGTAGAGATAACTCACAACGGTGTAGTCGTTACTGATATCGTACAAACTGCGCATAAGTACAATTTTGTATAAATAGCAAAATGATTCAACGAACCGTATTTGTTACAATTAGTGGCGATACATTTAAGTGGCAATATATACTCGAGAATACGTTTGGGTGTGCAATATTCATGTTGAGTTAAGTAATGACGTAGTTACAAAAATACTGCCGAGTTTCTCCATTTCTCACTTCACGTCGATTCCCGTTTCTCACGTTTCTCCTTTCGTGTTACTCTGTACTCACGCGCATGGATAACGCAAAATGACCCCCATTCTTATGCGCAGTCCAGTTTCCGCGCGCAAAATATCTTGTTTAACAGAGAAATGCAGGAGAAATGTGAACAATGAGAGTTAATGAATTCCCGGCGGGGAGAAATAGAGGGAACTTACTGCTGTTGCGTAACTAACTATTTCCAAGCACGAAACTGACCAAGCAAGAAAATTGCGTTTATTTTAGAAAAAAAAAAACATTCAATTTATGTCGCAACGAAGCATAAGATTAATAGTTTAAGATGGTTTTTACTAATTTTCAACAAGATAGTCCAGCCATGTTAGACATTAGCGTCTGTTACAAATTGTGCGAAATATCTATTGTGACTTTTACCACGCTCTTCTGCACATCTAACGACGAAACACACTTCTAGTAAAATATCATAGAATAGAATTAACTAGAGAGTTAAACTAAATTTAGTTCGACTCTTTAGTTCAATAGAAGTAAATTTACGATCAACTGAGTTATCGACTAATGATAAAGGTTTATACACATTGTGAAGAACTTATTTAAATTATTATAGAAACGGAGGGGGAAAAAGAGAAGAAGGAAAGTTACATCACAATTTGTTTATCTTTCCGTTCCGTTTGCGGTCGCTGTCGTGTGTGACAATTCGCCGATATTTGTAACGACGAAGAGCAATGTAGCTTATTTCTATGATGCATAAAAAAAAAAAAAAAAAAAAAAAATATTGACGACACAATCGAAGAACAGTTTAATTTCTTGTAACAATTTAGACACTATTGTAAATATGTAATATGTACAAAAAATGCGAGACGGGAAAAGGGGAAGAAAATGCGGAAGATACCTCTATCTCTTTGTATTGCACACTGACGTAGGCTGCGTTTCGATATTTCACTGTCAGTACTAAAAATCTTTACGTGTGCTATAAATTTCCAGCACTGTACTTCCAGTACACATCAAAACGCAGCTTTGTCTAGGTGTGCGTGATGGGAGATGATAAAAAAAAAATATATATATATATAATTGTGCGCTAATTGCAGATATATTGTATATAGATGCTAAAACAAAACAGTGCCAGATGTACTTAAGCGTCTGTTGTCGCTTGTGGAGACAATTGCCGCGCGTGTTTCTTTTCTCTTAAAAGAAAGTAACTTCTTCGCTGTATTTTTTTGTTTACATGAATTTCCACACGTTAATGTTACATGCAGTTTTGGTCTTTTTTTGCATTTTAAAAACTTACAATTTTTTAACATAATCAAATCACGTCATTGTTTATTATTATTCTTGTGTATTTAAAAAAAGCATTTGTAATTGTTTTCTGTAAGAACGATTGTAAAAAATATAAAATCGCAAGTAAAGTTCACGAATGAAAAGGAACGTACGCGAAAATTGCACGCGATCGAATTTCCGTCGCCGTGCGTCTAGACCGAGTTTCGCTCTAGGGGGAAATTCATCACGGAATTATTCCGACCGATTAATTTGCTTTTCTCCCCATCTCCCGTTGTTAGGCGTTTGAATAATGTCCGGAACGACGATCAGAAAATTTCCGATGTCTCGTAAATAAGCGCGCGATAAGTCAATTCCATTTGGTTGAGGCGCGCGGATCTCGATTCGAGAACAAAAGAGAATTTTGCGCGGAAGGACCCGATTTTTGAGAACAAATTCATAAATGAAAAAGAAGTCTACAATAGGGCTCGAAGTTTTCTGTGATGGTAATCAACTGATTGTTCGACGATCAGTGATTAGAAACTCGCGAGTTTTTCTCGCTCATTGTCGTTAAGACAGATAAAGCTCTCCTTTGCCGAATGTAAGACTTGGGCTACGTTTGGACAGCGCGCTTGTGCGCCAACGCTAATTCAGTCGTTTGGGAAGTTGCGACGCTCACAGCTACAAACTCGAACAAGAGAGTTTGTGGTATTATGAGCGTGAGCAACAAATGTATATGAATGAAAATAACCGTATCGACTTGGCGCCGCAATATATTTTGCAATATATTTTGCGTGGAATCACATCAAATACATAGATAATTAATAATACGTGCACTCGTTGAAAGCAGAAAACGTTTGCACAGCGTTCAAGAAGTTAGCGTTTTTGTTGGCGCTAGCGATGCTTCTGCCAAGCAGCTCCGCACTGCGCTTATAGTACCAAAAGCGCGCTGCCCAGACGCAGTCTTGATGATATGAGAGAAATTCGACAATGTCTGTAATATACATATATATATATATATGTTACATATATGTGCGTACAATAGATCTTGGATATCGGTTTTTTTTTTTTTCAAATCCTTAACTCGCATTAAATTCGTGAAGCGAGATTATTTACGTTTGGTGAATCTGTCTCACGTTCTTTCTCGAAAAGCTTTGCCTCGAAAGTAACTTTTTGGATAGTCCAGTAAATTTAAGTGGAGATACAAAGACAACAGGACAACCGTCGGGAGAAAAGTTCGCGATTGTCCGGGATCTGCTGTACATATAAAACGTTTATATAGCAAATATACACAACGGTGTCATATACATGTATGTATGAAGTGACGCGAAGAAAGCTGTGCTATTGTATTGTCAGCTAGCAATAAAAATTATTACCGAAGAGAGCGAATAAAGAGCGACAAGAGTTTGTTGAAATGACGACTGAGTCGCTCACACGAGAGACGAGCGCACGAGAGACTTGGCAATTGTACATTTGTGTAATTTATGTAATCGCCTTGTAGCAAAAAGAATACAATACGATCACGTTATGAGGTCGCGCAATCTTGTGTAAATATGAGAAAACTCGTAAGCACATAAATGTTTCTGGTCTTCACTCTTTTTGTCCCTCCCTTCAATTCCCATTGTACTATGTTCCCCCAATGTATGTTCCGAGCGGTTGTAAAGCGGTTGCAAAAAACGTTTGTAAATTATTATTGAGATGAAGCATCATTAACTCAATCGACCGATTTAGATGTTTCAATCGTGAATTGGTCAATTCTGCTAAACGACTAATGCGATCGGCCATTCTCAATGAAATAATCGGCCGATTGTAACACCAGAGAATCAGAGTTGAGTGTGCACCTAGTTTCACTACGTCAATTTGAAGGATATTAGAAAAAAATTGATATTCTGATTTCTTTAAATATTTAAATAATTTAATTAACAGAAGCTTTGAACTATAAAGATTTTTAATATTTCATAAAAATAAGTTTAATTTATGTTCAGAGCCGAATTCAAGAATTCTCATTAGTTAATATTGCACACTCTTATTTGTTTCTTGTTAAAACAAAACTTCTCAGAACATTTCTTGTACAACTAGATTGGAATTTCTGAAATCCGTCACTTTGACGAGTTTTGATTGTTCTGGTGTTACGCCAGAACGCTTATCGGTGCGTGCAAACAAGTAATCGAGGAAACATTTAATATATTTGCTGAAACAGGTGTTTTTACAATTTCAACTCGCGTTTTCGATTAGCGTAACACCAGAACAATCAAAACTGTACACAATACGCGAAAAAAAAAAACTTAGGTGTACTCAACCGACGCGAGATTTTATTCAAGTGCAAATGCTTTTGCGACACAAATGTTTCCGCGCTTGTGAAATCACATAATAGCAAGCGCGGTGCCGCGGCGAGTTGAAAACCTATCAACGATAAGAGCTTTTCCGCGTTATCTCGGCGCGCGAACCGATATGTATGCAAGACGGCGGTCCCGTTCGACGATGTTACTCGTGACGTCGAAATAGTCATCGCTATCAGCGGATCGTGTTTGTACGTGACGCTATTCCGTGCTATTTTAACACGTTGCGTGTGTTCCACATGGGCTGACGTTGCGTAAAAGACGCGCAAGGTGTGTTTCGCGACACTTAAAATTCTTTAACGAGCTCACGACGTCTGACGTGTGCATTTTTGCACACGTACACATCGCATATGGGCGGTGTACGTACGTGTTGTTAGTCTGTATGACACAGTCAGTTATTTGCAATAAAATTTTATTGTCGCGCGAGAGATAAAAATGCAACAAATTTAACAACAAATTCAGCTCGTATCAAACGAAGATTAATTCGGTCGTGTGAGCCTGTATGCTCGTGCGAAATATATTTTTTATTTTACTCGAAACGTGTAAATTAATACACACAATAATTTTAATTAAATTCAATTAGAAATGCAAGTTTATATCGTCCACGCTGTTGAAACAACAGCGAAGAGCGTTTCCGAGAGTGAGAGTGATCGCGCGCTCGCGAGTATTCTGTGTGTGTGTGTCACGTGTAAATCTAGATAAGTGACACACGTGCTTAGTAATTGAAATCGTTCCGTCGATTTCCTCGCCTCGCTGTAAAAGAAAAAAATGTCGAAAAGCGATGTAACACCGCGCGGCGCTTTGTGAAAAATTATCATCTTTATTATAATGTTGCATATCTGAGACTTTTGTAACGACGAGGTGTTTTCCTCCTCGTACGTTGTACCGACACCGTGCGTCTCTTCTGGATGAAATTCTTCCTCCGATAAGATAATCCACACCGTGGAAGAAGAAATTCTAGACCAAAGTATGTTGCTTCTGACCTGATTCTGTAACTCACAATCGATATGTAGAACCAGCAGTTCTTTGAATACAATAGCTCTTTAGTAAAGGCAAAACAAAAAACGTCGAAATAATAGCGCCGGACTAATGAACGTTTTGCTTTTCAGGTATAGAAAATAGGTGATGACTTCCGGCGACATGACAAAAGCGTTTGGAATTTCAGTTTTTTGAGACTGACTCAAGTGTTTTCGCTCATTTTGTGAAACGCGTAAGACAATGCATTTTTCCCATATAACGTCATTTTTCTACTACATATGTGCGAAAGTCTCGGACTGTCACACGTGTTTTTAGCGTTTCGCGACGGTTAGGTAACACTAAAAGACAAGCAACTCTAAACAAATGACGGATTTCTCTTATTTTACATTAAAGAAATTATCAAGATCCTTTTCTGTCCAAATGTTAAAAACACAATTTTGGTCAAATTCTTGTAACTTTCTTTGTTGATTAATCATGTAAATATATTAAAGAAATTAAAGATGATAACAAAGTTTTTTAAACATCCGTCAAATTGTGATGTGCGTGTAAAAGTAAGTATACGATTCTTTCTCCCAAAGCGTTAACGAGACCTTAATGTGTTTTCTCGCAAATAACCGTGAGGATGCAGGTGAACACCGAGAGACTAATGGACTAGTCGCCCTCTGTTTGCGTCGAAACAATATTTGCTCACTTCCATATTTTACTTAGTGTTTTATCTCTGTGTCCTCGCTTTAAAAAAATCTAACTGCTCCACGAATGTCACCTGCGTGTGTTACATGGGAAGCTTCTTTCGATTTAAAAATAAAAAACTTTGTTTCCGATATGCATAAGAAAAAAGAGGATCATGTGCTACTGTCATCTACTATTTTTTTTTGTAAACACAATTTTTAAAATTGAGCGTACAGAGAAAATATATTTGTGGATGCGCCCATCCCTGTCCGAATATTGACGGAGAAATCTTGAAATTTGACAAAAGTAACACCGAGGGAGAGAATCGAGTGCAAATGAATCACGTGACGATAATTCGCCGCGATGTCGCGTGCCGAACGTTTTTTCTCAAAGAAGATCTCGATACTTAACATATCTACGGGGGGGGGGAGAGGGGGTTGCTCCATTTCCATGTTTACGTGTCATTAGCCGCCCGAGCGATTACGGGACACGTGCTTCGTTACGTGCATTCACGGGGAACGCTTCGTCTATCTCGAAGCGCAGTCGCAGTTCCGTCGTATCTCAGATCTCAATCGGATTTGGCGGGGTCTCGCGCAGTCGTGAGGGAAAACGTGGTGGAAAGAGAGAGGAAGAGAGAAAGAGCAAAACAGAGCAAAGCGGAGCGCCTCGGTCAGTCCACTGTGAAGCGTCGCGTGGTGTGCATATGCGATCGCGTTTCTTATAGGCGCTTACGAAACGTCAAAAACACACGCGCGCGCGTTTTCCATTGCTCGTCGCGTTCACACATGCATCGTTAGCGCGGGACGCTCGCGATCAGCTGCGTCGTTAAATCGCCGTCATCATTGCCGGTTGCGGACACCTGAGCCGTCACGCGACACTCATCTCTGTAGAATTAACATCTTATTGCAACTCCAAACTCGACAACGTTGTGACAAGCGCGGCAGCATGGATCGATCGTCCAAGTTGATTCTACGGAAGGTCATAATGGACTTTCTCTGTTTGTTTGTCGGTGAGTAAAAAAATTTATTATCGTATTGATATATATATGTATGTACTTGTCGACGACGCGAGAGTATCGATAAGTTCGATGTTTCACGGTAGCGGTTGTTGAGAATTGAGGCACTCGACTGCGCGCGCGGCTTGTTTGATTTCCAGAAGCAGCGCGCTAATGGGGTTGCGCGATCCTGAAGTTGACAGGTGCATCTGTTTGCGCAGGAGGAACAGAGAGAGAGAAATAGAGAGGAGAGCGACTATGCCGCCGCACACTTGCGATAAGCGCCGATACGCTCTCAAGCTTCCGCGAAACGTTTGTACGGCATGTACATACCACGTTCCGCGAGATACTCTCGCGTTCGTCAAAGGAGAAAGGGTGCAATGCATCGTTTTGAAGTACGCGAGATTTTAACCCTCATCCGTTCCGAGGAATGTAGCAGCACTTAGACTTTAATGGGGAGCCTGCTCCTTTAATTTACACCGCGACGAGGTTCTACTAACGGTCTGTTTAATCTTTGTTTGCTCGATTTAAGCATACTTAACAGTTTTTTCCCTCCGAGGATGAAGAAAGTCGTAAAACGGCATACTTTACAGCATCCTCTACATTTTGTACGTCTCATATTCTTTTCTGTTGAGAAGTTTTTTTTCTTGAAAGACAGGCAGTTATGTGAATCTTTTTAAGGATAAATTTTTCAGAATGTAAAAAAGTTTTTTTTTACTCACGCATAATTTGTGTAAATTTAATCGTTTCAAAGTCGCGTGTCTTGGACGAATAACTGTGTTGAAACTGTCGGTTTTTTCAAACTACACAAATTCCAAAAAAATTTCAGATTTCCTTCTTTCGCAATTACATCGTGTCGCCTCGTTGCGTGCATCCGGATAATGACGTTGAATTGCAAAATAAAGTCATCGGCGTCATGTGTGTTTTCGATGACTCAACAAGCGATTCTTGCAACTTTTCTACGATAGAAATGTTACAAGAAGAGCAACAAATTACGCAAACAGCAGATAAATCATCAGTCAAACGTCAATGCAATCGCTCACCTAAATTATTCGCGACTGCGCGAGATAATTAACAGCTTGTTGTTGTTACGGTTATTACTTCTCATTACAATAAATTACCATCGTGGTATAATGAGCCACGATGTCTCACGACAATATTTCGCTATGTGCATTGCGCGCATATAATGTGCGTCCGCTAAACGCGCGCGCTGTGTAACTTCGCATTCGGTGGTAGCTCAATCGAATACGGCGCCTTTATCCCGTCGTTATTTTTTTGTCGTCCGATAAAATAGAACTTTTTCAGTATTTTGTTCGTGACATTGAGCTCGATTTTATCGCTTATGTTGCGATAAGAAAAATATCGTATCAGTAATGTTACGTTTATAAATAATACATTTTACTCTTAATTATTATTAAAATATATGCAAAGTTATTTAAAGTAAGTTTTTTTATGTACCAATTTGAGAACAAAAAAGAAAGAGAACGTATTCTGTACACTTTTCCAAAGTCCACGCAATAAGAGTATTTTTTCGACCAAACCTGAACAATCTAACGAAAACAATCTAAATCACCTAAATCACCTTTAACCGAAACTTTTTATTTTTGTGTGTTCAAAAACCAACTTGATCTTTTTCTAGGTTTTTATTTCCTCGAAATATGTTTTAACACTTTTTATCATCACATTATCGCGCAAATAAGTGAGCAAGTTGATTATATTAAAAATATATACATATTTTTTTTCCTTGGATTTAACGTATTTTCGTCGGAAATTGCGTGAGGCCGCGATTGTGTCGTCGAGTTCTATTATAGACGCTATATAAAAACGTGAAATCTGTTATTTCCGGTTGTGTAATACACTTGAGGGAAAAACCATACGTTGGAACAAGCTCTTGTTGTAATACGCTATTGTTTACTCTGTTGTGTGTGTACGTGCGAACAAAAACCTATTAAATATCCTATTATCTCGCAAGACCAATTTTTCTATCAAGTCGCCACTTGATATTTTTCTTCACTGATATATTCTCGTCGAGTTTTTTCGACGTATAAATTCACGCAAGCCACTCACATACACCTAAACTAATTCTCACACAGGTATAAATAAGTGTGCGGTAAGACGTTTTGGCTCACTTCATCGCTATCTTAGTCTGTCTATCGAGTTTATTCATCTCCTCTCCCTCTCTTTCCGTCTCTGTGATGCGGTCAAGATTTTGTTTGTGGCGAAGAGAGACCTTGGCCACAAAGATCCCGACTGATATTAATAATTTCTTACGATGTGGTCAGTCGCACACATGCGCGCGTGCACACATTCACACGTAAATTGTATAACAAGAGAGGTACGGACAATCTGCTTAGAATTCAATTTGAGTCCCGCGGCGGGACGTGTTGTGTGAGTGACGGACCTGATTGCCGAAAGGACGAGGCTGTGAAAAGGCCTTACGAGAGGCGAGAGAGTGTGCATCGTGGCCCATTCATGAGAAGAGACAAGTGCCGATTAGAAACGAGACGAGGGATCCGAGAGATTCACGCGCGCGTCTCCGCCCTCATGAATATATATATGTAAATTTATTAAATTAAATTCCCTCTCTCTACACACTTGATCGTTTCGATTGCCGAGCTGAGGTGTGTTCGAGCGACGAATTAATATAATAAATTTTTTTTAGGAAGGAAAGAATTGCTCGCTCTCTTTCTCTATTTCTTTTTTTTTCTTTGTATCTCACGTTGCAACTGAGAATTTATTAGTGTTTGCACTTCACGGTGCCTTTCTTATTACACACACAAATTGCTATTTTGTTCGCAGACAGATTTATGCAAGCGATTGTCCGCGTGATATATAATACGTGTTGTGCGTATAGAAATAAGTTTCTCTCTAACCGACACGCACGTCACGCACGTGAAAATACTCGATATCGATGATGATTGAACGATGATATCATACTTTCAAAAGCTTATTCAACGATAACGATATTTTAAACGATAATGATCGGTATAGTCATTTTTATCATTTTTCTGAAGAATCAATCGGTTTTT
>QVNZ01011645.1:0-22198 GCA_014825645.1 Pseudomyrmex dendroicus | reverse complement strand
ACATATATAAGCACATTCTCTGCATAACATCCTGCAAACGGCTCCTATAACCGAATTTATTTAATTCATTTATTAGTTTAAAGACTTCAAAGCCTGAAGAATCTTCTTCTTGTTTATTATCTATTTGTGTTTTTATTTCACAAAATATATGTATTATCTAATTTTCTACCACGCATTATTTTGAAAGAGAGAGAGAGTGAAGAAATAATTATGATATTGCCATAATAAAGCCATGAAGAAATATGAGAATTTTTTTAAGAATTATGATCATACCATCATCTTATTTTATCATATGTATAGATCAAGTACTTTTATGTAATTTGCAGACCAATTACTTTTATCCAGTCGACGTAGTACTATGTCATCATAAAGTGTTTCTCATCCTAAATACATATTTTATCATCCTCAATGAACTGGTTCTTAGTAATGACTCACTGATGTTGTGCTGTATAACGCCTTGACTATGCTTCCTTCTATACAGATTTGTATGGCGTAAAAACGTACATGAGGAGGACGTTATAATTCATAATGTTTATTAATATATTTTATAAAAAGTGTAAATCAAAATATTAAATAAAAAGATGAATATTTGCATTGAAATGGATAAATATATAAAGTAAGATTATACTATTCTGAAAAATTTAAAAAGAACATGAATATTATAGTGTATACGTGTGTGACAGTTTTAAGATAATTGATTTATAACAGTAATATAATTTACCGCAAAAAGTGTGCAACGTGTACTTTACAAGCTTACATTGCAACTTTAATTAGCTAGTTGTATTGCAATGATACTATCGGTGTTGGATTGCATGCTAAATGACGGGATATCAAATAACATAATTATGACAGATTCTTCAGAGATATAAGCGGTATTACCACTTATATCATCAAAGTAAAAGATATTGTGTTCATCTTTCCGTGGACGCAAGATTATAAGGAACTAACTTCGCACATAACAAAAGCGAAGTTTTCTTTTACAGAAATTACTAGGTATATTTAGATTACTTGAGAAATTTGCGCCGTAAATGTCATTTTTATTTGATTTTTTCTCGAGCTGGATTACTAGAAACATATTAGCTATGTAGCGCATCCAAATGACACAAGTGCCGCTAAATTATGTCAGTCTACGTATTTATATCTGTCGTGAGAATAGTAAGAGAAAAGAATGATGGTCATATCCTTCTGACATTTGGTGTGTAGGACAGAGGATGTTGCGCATGAACGTCATCCTGTGCTCGTATCTCGCTATTCCGCGTGATTAATTCGCGTTGACATCTGTTAATGACGCTAGTGTTCTAGCTGGATGTTTCAAAGAGTTTCTATTCATTATCATGATGAAGATATGATCACATGATAGAATACAGTAAATCCGGAATTTTTTTAGCTTGTTCTAGTCAAAGTTTAGTATAATTTTAGAATATTTAGGATAACAGGTATATAGCCGCTTTTATCGTACATCTCGCTTAATTTAATTTATAAAATAATCTTCCACAGAAAATTAAGATAATGATTGCAAATAAGTAGTCGTTTCTTTGTTAAACAATATGGCGATTTTATTGTCTCGCTCATCTTCTATCGGTAAAATAGAGAGCACGATTAGAAAGCAGCAATGAAACTTTCGCTGACAATCCGCGACTTGCGTTAATTGCTAAACGCTGAATAAAGCGCGATCTATCTTATTATAGTTCATTGAAACTGAGTTCAAGGCTACACACTTCCAAGTGCAAAGACCTCGGCATGAATTAATCAGAAATGAGATCATTCTTAATGTTACAGTATTAAGTCTAAATTTTTCTTTTAAATATCATACGAACTACATCTTTAATCAAATATTTTTAATAGAATTATAAAGATAAAATATATATGTTACAATTTTTAAGAAAGAATATGCATCTTTGTTTTCTGACACAGATTTTGCAACGGAAAGTGCAGCTATTGTGCGAATCCCAGATAATAGAACATTTGATATATCGTGTCGATGTAATCAAGAATAATAAGATATAAATCATCGGTTCAATTTACTTTCGCGATTGCATATACGTGCATTTCAAAAATTAGATAATATACTTAGCTAGCCGTATAAGCTGTCCAGCATTTGATTTAACACTTTGTTCGACCCTTTCATTTTCGATAACTTTCACCTAAGTGCTTGCAATCGACTTTTACTGTAAAATCGATCGAATATGCTGGATAATGCATACCCTTGTTTATTATAGTATCACTTTTACTGTGAAAATGTATATTATCGTAAAGTGTTAAATTTATCATTAGCGACATTACGAAAGCGTGCCAATTTTACGCTCGAAATATTGTAGCGAAATTGACATTTCATTAAGATCACCTTTCAAGTGAAACCAACATTTTACGTAGTCATTACGCATATCAATATTGATTAGACATGCAAAGTGACGAGAATAAGATATATAATCTGTATGAGATTTATTTAACCTTTTCAAGAACAATTCTTTCAAATTATAAATTGAAAGACAACTCGGATAGATAACGTAATAATGTGAAAGCATCTTG
Source organism: Pseudomyrmex dendroicus (assembly GCA_014825645.1). NCBI lineage: Eukaryota > Metazoa > Arthropoda > Insecta > Hymenoptera > Formicidae > Pseudomyrmex > Pseudomyrmex dendroicus. The sequence continues at coordinate 19,669 of QVNZ01011645.1, read as the reverse complement.
GACAAACATGACATGGAAAATAGCAATTAAAATCGTTATTTCAATCACAGTACAATCAGAATCGATATTTTTTTTTTCGGTATCATCTATAAAGATGTTGACGCGCATCGGAGAACAGTCTTATCTGAATTTAAAAGTGCCGATTCTCTGCGATTTCACGACGTGGCACGTGGTTCATAACCGGAGCGGAGAAAACACCGCAGGTGAATAACACGTTCCTGACGTAACAACGTTTACTTATACACGTCGTGCACGACGCGACGCCGTCTTTTTTACTTTTCTAATTTCTTCTCGCGGAAGCGCCTTCACCGCGACACGAAACGGAAAATGGTCTGCCGTCGGGCGTCACCTCGTTAATCTCACCTTGTAAGAATTGCATGTTCGCGCACGTCCAGTTATGCTTGAGGCTGAAATGTTCGCTTTGCCAAACATATTGTATCCAACAGAAACGTTCATTGAAATGTAAATTTACAAGGATACTAAGTGATGAGGCTTGAAATAAAGTTGTTAAGATTCCTTTAAGATCTATCCATATTCGTGTAAAAACAGATAGTGCAAAATAATAATTTTGCTTACAATGTACTGTCTACATTTATACACTTAAATGTCGACTGAGCGAGAATCGGCCCACTTAAAAAAAAACAGAAGCATCCAGAGATTCAAATGAATCTCGTGATCGCATAATTGAAACTTTGAACGAGCATTCGCTCTGTTTATATCTACACATCAGTATTTTAGTTTCATAGCCCGCATTTTGATTGTCGAAAGTGAATATTTCATTGGATTGGGAAAATAAACAGATAACGCAGCAAATTTTCGCAATTGTTATTTTTCTTTTTCGATTATACTTACAAATAATACAAAAAGAAAACAACTTTAACGGAAAGACTCTTCTTTATAAAGATTTATGCGCATTTATCGTGATTATTCTTTATAAAGATTGATGAATCGCTAAGTAGTTGTTATGCATTAACGCTAACAAGTATTATTTACAATAGACAACCGCCGCTTCGAACCCATTTACAGCAACGACGTGATTGCGACATAGATCAATCTCATGTTAAGATTTCTCGAAAAAGGACTTTATTACAATTTCATTAAATTCTTAATCTAAAAATAATTTGATGTACATGTCAGATATTCTGTGTGATTGTAATAAACATTATTATAAAAGTGATTTTGCTTGTCGGCATATACAACTCACTGCCGTTTCCTTCCCACACTTGATATACGTTTCCGCGAGTTATATAGCGCCGAGTCGCGAAACGCATTAAACTCGAATCGATTCTCACACTTGTGACAGAGAATGCAAATAGAAAGTTCGCGGCGGCTTTGGCGCGAATAGAATGTTGTCCTTACGAAGCAAACCACGCCAATAAGAGCGTATTGCGGTTTCCTCGACGGTCGGATCGCGGTGAACCTTACTCGCGGCAAACTTGCAAAATTCTACATTGCAAAAGACTGAGTATACTTCCTACCAACATCCGCGTATCAGATATATCAAAATTATTGTCCGAATTATTGTCTGAAAGATGTTGTCGCGAACGCTTACATTACGAAATTTAAAAACATAATTAAAAAACTTTTTGCACAATATATTAAACTGATTCGAACATTTTTAATATGTTACGTTTTGTATATTTTAACATAAAAATTTGCAATAATTTTGATTGGTTTGGTGCAATTTGTGTACCACAGCTCGATAAATCAACGAAGGCATAAGTCATTGTGAACTGCCTTGGACAGATTTGATTCGACTAATTATTCTTTTCCGTTTAATAGCGTTGAACTCGCCTTTCATGCGATTCGATTCTGCATCGGACCGACGTTTTGTAATCGAGTCGTTCGAACATTATTACGTGGCTTGGGCTTATGGGATCGAACTTAAAAGGTCCGCGGCCGCGTGACGAGAATTTCGCTCGCGTCACGAAACTTCCATGGATATCTCTACGATAGTACAGTGTAGATACCTGCGAGAAATTGCCACGGGTAATACATCGTACATGCGTGCATGAGTATTGCGTCAGGTCGTTGGCTTTCACTCTCTAACAAAAACGTACACGATACTAGGCTGAAAAGAAATGCTCTTGGGATCGGCCTGAGAAATAAAAAGTATTTCAATATTAATTTAAATAAATAAAATTTTCTTACTTTTACATTTGCTTGTTAATGACGATATTGATGCTCATTTGAATCAATCTTCTTGCTTCAAAAAGATACACGTGCGACACAAAAAAGAAATCTGAGTAAAAGAATAGTGGTAAAAAGATGAAAAAATTTTGTTACCAGCTACTATCGTGACTGTCATTATCCACATAATTACACAGATATATGAGCAATTTTCCCCATCAAGATTACACAGTTAATCGGGGACGTTAATTTCTTCAACCTTCTCGAGTAAAACAGATCGTTCACCGATTGCATCGTCAACGGGTAATATTATCATTCGCATCAAGCAGATGCAACGTGGAACGCTCCGAGACACGCGTTGAATAATAAAGCAAAGTACACTATGTACATTTATATATAATTATCGAAGTACAAAAGTACTTAAAGAATTTCTGTTAAAATAAAGCAAAAATGACAAAAAGTTCGTAAAATTTAACTTTGAAAATTTCTTCTCAAAAGATCGTTTTTTGCGAGATCGAGGCAAAAATAAATCCGTGACTTTTATACGCTGTAATATTGGTTACTGCAACTATGTTTACACGTCTTTTCCGCGGATTAATATTACATATCAGATATATTACACACGCGCATTCTTCGTGTACAACGGATGCATCAAAACGTTCGTGTGTGTCATTCACTCGGCAATATACTTCATATATTTCAGCGCAATCACGTGATAATATATATATTATTATATAATATGCAAATATATATATATACTTATATGTAATACCCTTCATGCGCATGGGTTAACATTACCGATTATTCGATTTACGCGCAAAATTCTCGACGGTTTTCGAGTTCGCGAGAGAAACGCTCGGAATAACACCGATGAGAAACAATTAGAAGATGTTGGACAAAAAAAAAATCCTCAAACATCATGTCTCAGATGGATTCAGTAATTATTAGCGGTATTACTACGAAGAAACTGATCGATCTGACCTACTGACAGGGCCGTAGTGGAGGAGGCTTTTAAAGGTGCGACGTAATAGAACGCCTGGGGTTCTCTTTGCGATTCCAACAGCTGAAGTCTGTGAGACGTCTGTTGTTGTTGTTGCTGCTGCTGCTGCTGGCGACGTTGTTGTTGCGCGTATAGCTGCTGAGATTGCTGCAGCAGCTGCGCCTGTTGTTTCCTGTAGAGTACTTCCTGGGGCTGGGCTACGGTCGGAGTGGGCGCGGACTGAGCCTGCTTGTAGACCGGACTCGGACGCTGGGCTTGGAGCTGCTGCAGCTGCTGCAGATTGAGCAGGGACTGGGGCTGGGCTACGAACGGTTGGAGTTTGTGACTGAGACTAAAGTCACCTACGGTCTGAGGCAGTGACTGATAAAGCTGGGTATTGTACTGACCGGTCGCGGGATCATATATGAGCTCCGACTGGTAGATGGGTTCGGCGGCGGCTGCGGGGGCTGCTGCAACCGGTGTCTGACCGGTCAGCTTACCTCTCGAAGACGAGGCAGTTTGGGCGGCCTGAGGTCTCGCGGGAACAGCGGCAGTGGCGGCAGCGGCGGACACATGAGAACCGAGTGAGTTCACGTAACGTTCGAGCTCGGCGGCGAAGTCAAGATGAGGCGTGGCGGTCGTGGTGCGCAGTTGAGACGTGGGGTGAGTTTGAGTATACAGAAGATTGTCAGGGCGTTCGGTGCTACTGGGAGAAACATATTGCGCAGCTACTTGAGCGACATGGGGTCTTGGAGTGATCGCGACTGACTGGGGTCTAGGATGACGAGTCACCGGTCTGCGAGTAGTCGTTTCGAGCGACTGATAGACAGTCGAAGCGACCGTAGGCTGACTACGAAGGGCGGGAGCTGCAGTGGTTTGATATTGGGCTGCTGGGGTAGAAGCTAGTCTATAAAGAGACGGGCTAGGGGACGCCGAGGACTCATAAATGGCGCTAGAAGGTGTGACCTGCACTAAGGTCGTGGGTCTTCTGAAGGCTGAAGGTCGCACTTGAGGCTTCAGGTCTTCGTCAGTGAGTTCCTGGCTGGCGTCATCGTCCAATTGATACTCCGTCTGGAATATGGTAGTAGGAGCGCGGGTGGTTGATGGGTGATAAGGTCTCACAGGACGAGGTACAGGTCTGACGGAAGGATAATTTGCTGGTCCAGAAACATCATCCTTCTCTTCTTCTGGTATCTCTTCTTCTTCATCCTTGGGCGCATTCGGGTCGCAGGGATTGCCTGAGACATAGGTGAATTCTCTCTTGTTGCCATCCGGATCAATGTAACCGTATTTGCCGCGTACGACGCAGTCGGTGCCACGAGTCTCTTCTTTGAAGGAACCGTCGGCCGCTTCATAACCGAAGGTGAAGGACCCGTCGTCGTTGACCTTGTTGTAATTCCTGATCGTTTGTACTGGCGGTGGTTTTGATGGGTGCAGCGCGTCCTTCGAACGTGGCGAAGGAAGTGCGCGAGTGCGTGGCTGATAGACTGCTACGCTGTCGAAGTCGTCCTCAGCGGCCTGGTTATCGTTTTCCTCGTAGTATACTTGTGGCTCTGTTACGCGAGGCCGAATCTGCACTCGCCTCGTTTCCGTTAGAGCGAACAGACACGCCGGGATTACCTGATAATAGAAAATATTTTATTACACTGGACAGTTTTTAACACTAGTGTGTTGGTATATTATTATTATTGTTATTAATATTATTAATGTGTCGATTACGACGTTACGCGTGTTGCGCACAAAAGAAAGTGACTTGTTAGATCGAAATTTTTTTAAAAGTTTTACGGTGAAAACGGGAGATGAGGTGGGCGTTTTCGATAGAGAAATTATGACCGTAAATGTTTTTTTAAGAAAATAAATGTAGAAAGTGTACTTAGTGAAAATGAGAAAATATAGAATTGTGATATTTAATATGTTGCAAATATTTGTATGCGCATCGAGAAACAATGAAAAACTAGCGTAACGCGTTATCAATGGCAAGTAGAAATATACAATGCGTGTCGGACGCGCTCAACGCGATCTTTTATTCTCAAAGAAGGAAGTAGTTCGATCGTATCACGCGTAATCGAAATTGCTGGAGCTACTAAAAGTAACGTGAATGCGAGATTAGCCGACTGGTTGATCTGGTTTCCAGGCACAAAGCCGGATCTATATCATGGACGTACACTTATAGTCAATAGGAAGCAGAAGATGGAGAGAGCGAGAGTTTCGCGGATCGGTGAACGCTCGTGTACGCGCAAACGGTATGCACGCAACAGAATTTCTTATCGCTTGCTCGAACGCGACCGAATGCTGTTAAACTCGAGCGCCAAGCACGATTACAGTCGACGACGTCGTAAAAGGTGGAGTCCGCCAGATTACATCTGACTTTCGTGCTACATGATCCTGTTGCGAAAAGTGTTCCGTTTCGAATATTTCGAGTAAAATAATTCAAATTTCTTAATTTATAGCCGTACATCTATTTTCTTCGGTAATTTAAGCAGGTTTCAGCAAGAAACGCAAATTGTCTTACGCTGCTGTTAAATTTTACATAAGAAGAAAATTACAACATTATCGCTGTTGTAATCTACATATACATAAACTTGCGCATTTCTCAAACTTTTCATATTCTTATGCGATATGTAAAAAGCTATTTTGATATTCTCTCTTTATCACGTTTTTTTTATATTTGACGTATTACATACATAATTGTGGCGAAACGCGCTTTTCTTGCGGAGCTTGACCGTGCGTCCTTACTGACAAAACGTGGTCTCGACTTCCGGTAAGGCGGCTCACGGTGGGAACCGCCTCGGCGCGCGTGCACACGTGTTACGTAATTTCTACTACTCGGCTGACCCGAATACGGGGCGAGGCAGGAGCGGCGTGCCTACCGTGAGAGAGAAGGAGATTCAGATTCAGAGCGTCGTAACTCGGCGCGCATGTTTCGCCGTCGTTGTCGGCCGGTCGCTTCTGGATCTCCTTGAACCAAGCCGAGAGCAAAACGCGCGGCGCACAAAAGACAGGCTAGGTGTAACCACACCTAGCGACGACCCACAGGAAACAACGCCGTGTGGCCTCCTTACCGCTTCTCCTGAATACATTATAAACGACAGATACTACACGCGAGAAAAAAAAAACAAAAAGATCATTATTCTTTGATACAGGCGAGTCAATTGAAAGAGTTGGGAACGCGAATCCGATGTATACACTTTTATGATAATACGTGGAAAGTTAATGAGCCGTTCACAGATATTGTAGATTTGTATCTATGTGTAGACTAGTTTACTTAAATTAATGTACTTAATAATGAGCACACATGATCTTTTTCTCAACGCCTTGCCTTTGAATTCTCGTGGTCTCGGTAAACTAATCGCTGCTTTAAGCATTTGTGTTTAAAGAATAACAATGAGAATTACTTTGTACAGACAAATAGTCGTCAGATCGCGCTTGAGTATTCAGATTCGCGCGTTCGCTCTGAAAAATGCAATCTAAGCCGATAAAAATCGATTTTCTCGACTTTGTGATGACCCGATCGGGAATACTCGACGATTGCGCATGTTTGCGCACGTACCGTCCTTGAGACGGGCAGGCACGTCGTCCTGTAACTTTCGAACGATACGATATGTGCTGCAGCGTAGTCTCTCTTGGGCGTGCGCCGATTAATTTCAAGCTGCAATAAAATGCCGGCATCTTTCTTCGCGCCGAAGACAGGCGCTGACGAAATAGCGCCGGATCGAATTTGGCGGACACATGATAAATAGGTCGATAAAGTGATATTTCGCAAACACATTGTCGATATGTATGCGAAAGTTGTCTCTCATAATCGATTACTCAGCCAGTAATTTCTGACGCGCAGCTGGCGTGAATTTGAATTGCGGGCCTAAAGTTCACTAGAAATTATATCTAGACGATTAACTTTCGGAATGACAATCTGTCTTGTCTTCCGCCTTCTACTTTTCGTCACCTTCTATGAATTATAATTTCATCAGTAACGCGCAGTGGGAGAGACAAGAACAAAGTACTAAATCTCATTTAGCCGTTATTTTCGAGTGCTTTTTCTAAAAAAAATATTTTTAAACTTCGCACTTTGCAATTCTTGTGCGATTTTTGAAGTTTATACTTTCTGACCATTGTAAGATTAGAACACATCGTTTGATTATCTAATCGTGGTCAAACGAAATCGATTGCATATCTATTTCTAAAGTGCTAAAAATTAGAAAGCTCTTTGATCGGCGGGCCACAGATCAATTCTCGCGATTATCAAACAGTGCGGGGTTCGCGCGGTCCAACGAAATCAACGAGAAGACTTGCAACTTCGTCATTATCGTCGGCCACAGAACACGCGCAACTGTCCGGATCACTGAAAGCGTGTACTGGCTAATGACTCCTCCATCTGGTTCGGGTTAGAGGAAAATCGTGACGCCGAGGTAGGGCTCTGTAATCAACGTTGTGGCGTGCCAGTCACACACAGTGAGAGGCACGGACACATTCGGCTCAATCCAGTTGGAAGCAATCGGCCACGGCGCACCACGCCTCGTTTAAGTGAACCCCCCGGAGCTGTCCGGAGAAAGGAAGAATCGCGTTGCACCGAGCAAATCCGAACTCGCTGCTTAATAAACATACGCCCTGCTTTTTGCCACTTATCTCCGATTTCGATCACTTCCTTTTCGCGAAACCTTTTCGAAAGTTTGAGCAGAGAAAATAATGTCGAAGTTTTTTTTTAAATAGGGTAACAAGTGTCGTATTTTATAACGATGTAAATTATTTTTCCCATTTTGGAAAAGATTTTATTAAGATCAAAGTATAGGAGCTGCGCTAAATTAGTAGCTGTATAAATTTTCTGCTTTGGCATACACTCATAGTGAAAATGATATATACTTAGCTTGAAAGAAAGTAAAAGTCTTTGTTAGAAGGTTTTAATTATATTTTTTTTATGATACCTCTCGAAGCAAATAGTCTACAATGTGTTACTTCATAGCGAATGCAGTAATTATATACCACAGCTGATGCAGAAATTGTTGCCATCAAGAGATCTGCAATCATTTAATTTTACACGGAGTACAATTTGATGGCGGGAAACGATTAATATAAGCGCCGTATCTACTTTACCTAACTAGTCGTAGGTTTTCGGAGGATAAAAGAACCTCGGTACCGCCGCGTGGGATCAATCACGCAAGCAAGATAGCCAATTACCGATCTATGATTAGCTGAGATCTCGTAATGCACGCCGTGTTCGTACGCCGATGTTTCACGTAGGAAAAAGCGAAGGAAGTCGTTACGGAGCGAGCGCGAGGAAACTTTGCTATACATATTTGTAATAGCGTTTGAGCTAATGATCGAATGTAACGGTAAAAGCGCGCTGAGCTGCGTCAAGGAGCAGGATAGCAAGTAGTCCCTTTCACGGTGAAGGTGACGCGTCAGTTTCGAGAGAGGAAAATAACGACGACCGGTTGCATTTTAACAGCGTGCTTTCGATTTCGTAACTCACGTACACATACGCGTTGCATATATTTGTAGGTAATAGCAAATACCGATCTGAACAGCGCGTTCTGTTCGATGCTATCGTAAGTTTCGCGCTAGGAAGTAGTTAAAACAATTCGCGCGCAACTTTCCTCGGTCAGATTTCCGGAAACAGCCGGAAGCTGCGATCGTGAAGTCGTTCCTTGATTAATTCCGTATTATGATCAATTAGTGAATGACCGATGGGAAAATTAGGTCTGCTATAATTATTTTGAACTCAACATGATTAATTGCAATGCGCGCAACACAAGGAAGAGCAATTTCAGCACTTTGTATATACATGTCTCTCAATATCTCTTATTCTTCCGATAAAGTAATGACGTAACCGCGATGTCAGGAACTTAAATAGATATCGTGAGAACGTGTATGCATTTCTATTCTTGTTGTATTTATATTCTTCTTGTATCAGTTCAATCAATAGCGTATGAAAGGTAACAGTGCATCTAGAATGGATCGCCGCTTCCGGCAGGCGTTTGTAAATTAACAAAAAAATCTAGCAGCACGGATGCTGACTCAGGTGCGACGTACGAAGGGAAAACGCGATGCGATGCAGCGCGATTAAATAGTATCGATGCAATTTCACCTCGTAATTGCTACTTATAGAATCGAATGCTCAAGGTGGGACGGTAATGAAGATAAGAAATTAAATCTTCAACTGTGCGAGCGCGTAAATCACGTATAACCTTGCGGATTGAATTTCTTCTCACATGTCTAGAACTCTTAACATTGACAAAGACTCATCGCGTAATATGATAAGTAATTGAGAAATAACGATGGCGCGAGTGAAATAACCGTGCAAAATCTGCCGTGTCACGAGAATCGAATGTTAAAGGAGCAACAATGTCGGCACGGATAAGTGGATGACGAAGGCAACCCAAATAATCCATCGCCTCTGTAATTATAACGTGACGTAATGCCAATCGACGCAATTGACATCGAGATTGCCTCGGGAAAAGGTGGATCGACGTGGTTACATCTCAAGGTCTCGCGCGATTTATAATAGAATCGGGTATGTATAAATCGCATTGTTGATGAAGGAATCTCTTTATTTTTGATAATAAAAAGTTATGAAATTGAAGCAACAGAGAATATATGTTAATTCACAGTTGCCGACATACGAACATTGAAACACAACAACGTTGTTTTTCCTCCACTTTTTACACCTGGTCTTCTTTCGCATAGAAAACGTAGCGTGCAGATCTCAAAAACGATAATGAAGATATAACAATAAATATACACGACTGATACTTTGTAAAGCACCCACATTTATCACAAGCGAAAGTCACGCATAAGGCATTCTGATTACGTCAATGCACACGGCCCGTCGAGGACGCTGCCGTAAGGATAATGCGGATCGTCGTCATGAAGAATCGTAATCTCACGACTTTCATTATCTACGCGCTGTTATTTTCTTGCTATTCTAAGTCAGGATGAGAATAAATTTTCGCGACGGAGAAGGAGAACGACGAACATCCTGTCCGCGATCAACACGTGAGAGAAGACTCTTGTCGCCAGAGACTGTACATCCGCTAACTCGGAGTATCTGCCGGAAGTGAGAACGAGACTCAAGAGAAGGTATCAGCGCAGTGCCGCGATCGTTCTCACATAAGGTCGGAGCAAATATTTAAAACTGCGACGCCGTGTACACTCGGTGCAACAAAGACTCGGAAGAAAGGTGCTTAGAAAAATTTAACTTGAGAGTATGTGTACGACCGTGCGGGTGGTTTTGCGGTGAGAGCAAACGTGACTCATTTCATATGGGCGTCGAGTACGGCGCATTGGTATGCCGCTTAGCGATCTGATGTGTGCCCTTGTCTGTTGAGCGCTGGCTGTTCACCACTGGCGATCTGTTTGCGCTATATACACTCCGTTCGCTCTCACTTTCTTCCGTCTGGCCGCGACGAAATCGCGCCAAGCCGCGCAATTCGTATTTACGGTTGACCGTTCGCGTCTCTAACTTTCGTTTTTCTTTTATCATTAGAATGTCACTCGATCAGCATTCTACGTGCTTTTTCAAGTCTCTCGCGGGAAAGTCGAAAGTGCAGATTGATAAATAATTCGATGCATCTTAATTTCCTTATCTACTGATTTATTTTAATGTGTCGACTGTTCGATGAAACAAATTTATGGTTGATGATTTTCTCATAAAAAATATTATACAGAAACAATCAAAAGAGTATATGTTTCCTTCATTAAAAATAATAATAGAAAGTCTTAAGGTTTTTGACGAATTAATTTCTCCAGAATGAAAAGATGAATTAATTTTTGACCGATATTTCAGCGGGGTTTTGTTCAGAATCATAATTGCGAGAAAGCAATTACGTATAATGCGAAACAATGAGAAAAACAGTATCTTAATTTTCTTTTCAACAAAAGATCAACTTTTCGAACTTTTAATTGAGCAATCTCATCATGATAAATGAGAGTTTCACTTTTATCGTTAGATCGCAAACTATCAGTCTTGTCGTTATAGGCACATGTGTGCCAAGATTCTCCGATATATTTCCAAACTACCCTGCACAATATTTTTTGCTGTCTTGTGCGGTGAACTTAATGCGTTTGCACGCCCGTGCATCCACAATACCGAATGTAATTATAACACCGCCACAGGCAGCGCGGTGCGTTTCGAAAGAAGTAAGCGCTCGCAGTTGCTCGAAAGATCGGCATGCCCTTAATTTATGGATTTGCCAGGCCCGCGTGTGTTGCGATATGTTCTCGCTCTCACATTTTCTTTGAAACAAAACTGGCTATCTAATGAGACCGTACCGCTGCAAAAACGAGAGAGTCTCGTTTTAGAATGCTAATTAGCCGGGTGGTTACGACGACATTCCTCGATAAAACTTTCCGTAGTTTAAAAAAAAAATGCGCGCGTGTAATTATTTCATATATTCGCGGTAAGAAAAATTAAAGTATGTATAATTGTCGCAGATTTTTGTCGAAAGTAAATTGGCAAATTATCGATAAGCAACGATGGGGCAACAAGCGAGCACGCGACAATCGGCTTCCTGTTGCGCAACGACATAATAAAAAGATGACCGTAAAGAGTCATACTCTATAGCTTGCGATAGGTGCTGACCGCATCGCTGTCTTTAATGAGCGCACCGAAAGATCCGCGGCGAATAGCGGAAAGTAAAACCTCAACCTGAGGATCGTTTATCGTCGAAGAATCGCCGCAGAAAGCGAGCGAGAGATTTGCTCCTATTATATGTATTAGCCTCGCTTTCGCAATTCGGCGTTGCTGCGAGGTTTCTCCGTCTCGTCTTCGGGTTTCTAACAGCTCCGGGAAACCGAGTTTCTCGACGACGAACGACACGAGAAGGATCGCGCAAGTCGTCGTCGTCGGCATCTTTTTGCCGGCAAATCGTGTGCATATCGTCGTTCGTGCTCGAGTGACTTCAATCTGACGAACTGATATTCGACAGATGAGCTGCGTCATTGGAAAACGTTTCGCGGTTTCTCGCGATTGTCAGTATCGGACTCAACATTGCTGATGGATTCTATCACAAAAAATAGTATATCTTTCATGTAGAAAAGTATTTTTGGTATCAATGTATACCGGGTGAAAAGATTAACGACAGAATATCGCGTGTTATATCGACGCGAAAATTTCCACGAAAAGCAACGTTCTATATTTGTGATCGGTGAAAGTGCCAATAATCAGACTACTGCGACCACTTAAGCTGTCGATCGTTCGATCGTGCTGATCGCGCCGATTTCTTGGTATCGAGACGTTTCGCCGGAACGCACACGTATCGTGAATTTATCTTACTTCCACCTCGGCGAGAGACATGAATTTGAAGTTACTTGCGTTTTCTCTCGCGATTAACTCTTTCTTTTTTTTTTCTATGTCTGAGAAATCGTCTCAGTACACATGGAATGCAGAAAAACAAGTCATTTGTTGAATTATTAAGCGCTTAATTGTCGCGCGTTAACGCAAAGTCGCGAGAATCGGAGAAATCCATGTATGCATTTCTTCGCACAATTCGCGAATTATAATCATGTTACCACACACAAGTGAAATCAACGATTATATTAAACGTTCTCACAAACACATGACATATGCCGCCGGGCCTCTTATATTATAACTGCATAAATGCGCCTGATGAATTGATGATTATGCGCTTTTGAGTAGGAAAAGAATAACCGATCAAATCCGTGTTAGTTTCCGTTACATCATTAAAACTTGTCTGTCACAAAATCTTTCCGCATTTACTCGAGTTAAAAATAAAAAAACCAGCCTAAGAACCAGCATGCTTGGTTAGTATAACAATACAACGGACTGACAACTTTCACTATCAATCAGGAAAGCACGTATAATGAGCACGTTCGAAAAATATAACTTGCCACGACGAGTTTCAAAAAATGTTTCCGTAACGTTACGTGCGGTCGCCGCCTATCCTATTTGCGGCTCTCGGATTTTTGTGGCGTGCGAGACACGAATCTGTTTCCCATTCAACAAAAGAATATGTTACCCAACCGCGTAGATTCATTAAGGTAACGGACGATGTCAACAGGTACCTACGTATACAATTAATTTGCGGGAAAACTATCGCAATTTCGAATTCAACACTTTCTTAGCGGTCGACTACGCGTTTTTTCGCACGAGCGAAAGACTAAAGAGATTTTCAGCGAAAATTCTCGCGCAAGGCCACATTCAGAACACCGTGCATAGGCGAACACAATTCACTTTTCGTTGTTGTTAATTCGTACCGTCTATGAGTTATAAGTGCCTTCACACGCGCGCGTGAATCACAACAATGAACCATCGTAGATCATATCGATGTTCTGACTTTTCTGCGTTAACGACGGTTAATTTGATCACAGGATAATGAGCCGGTTTTAGAACGTCGCGCGTGGGTCACAATTCACAATTAACGTTTTAAACATAAAAGGCATAATGAAGTTTACTACAAGTTTGACGCGTCTTACGGCGATAGAAACGGCGGAAGTAAAATGAATATATTATATAGTTAAATTAATTTAAATGACCTGATATAATTATATTATAAATAAATGTATGTATATGGTAAAATAAATATATTATTATACTTGATAATAACAATTGTTATCATTTATGAGTAATAGAGATAGTTAGTTTTGTATGAAAGATTAAACAATATGTAGAATAATTGTATGATTTGAATAATTTTCTGTGTAAGATTTACTTTTGTTTTTTTATTTCTGTGTAAAAACAGAAATAAATATTTATTTAATTATGTAATATTATATATACCTCGTTTACAAAATCTATTAAAAAAATATTGTTTTTAAATAATAAGTAAATTATTTATTAAATAAAATTTTTTAAATCTATGACAAAAGCAATTTACGAATAATAAAAACAAATGCAACACGGAAAATATATAAAATTTTGATAAGAAAATTAACGCAGAAAAAAGTTTGAGCTTAGTAAAATTCACACTTGATGAAGAAACAAGAAAGTTGAATAATTTGGCACATACCAGCAGTATAATCCTCATGGTGCACGCGTCGCTAACGAAGAGGGGAGGTAATACTTGTCGGGGAACGGTCCTCCGTGAGTTTCACTGAGAGAGTGCAGTCGTATAGTACTGTGCTCGTTCCTTTATAACCTATACGAAGGCTTTTGCTTATAGTGGGGGACCACGTCGAATAGTGACTACGTCGTCTTCAACACCCGCGAATTAGATTCCGGGTGTACACAAGCGGACCCTTGTGCCATTGTCAGATCCTGCTCGTAATTACGTACACAATGATGATTGTTCTTATGTGTAGGACACATCGATCTCTGGGGATACCGAATGCTCACATCGAGCAGGGTCGTGAGAACCGCTTCTACATGTAAACGTAGACCACGCTTCACCAAGTTATGTCCCGTGTCAAATTAGATTGTCAGTGTATGATATGGAAAGACATCTGGTGTAAGATAATAATGCCCTCGGGATATTTGGCACTAATTACTAACGCACAGATATATTAATTGCTGGTTTCTAAAATAATCTCTAAAATACAGTCAATACAATCTCAAAATACAATCGTAAAGATCGGTTTGTAGACGTACAAAAGTTGTTAGATAATTTTGTTTAAATTGCGCAAGAAAAAAACGTTGTGTATGGATAATAAAGTTCATTTTTTTTTATTGATAAATGCTTAATCAACTTTGTAAGTTTCATTATCAATTGAAGTATTGTCTAATTGTATCACAGAGTGCGTGCAAGTAACATGCATTGTGTGAGAGCGCGTAGCGGATTAGTACGAAAGTTTAGATCGGACGCGATAAAACGCTAGATCGAGCAGGGTCGTGAGAAAAATTTGTATATGTGGGCGAATATAATCGAGATACATTCGTGACTGATACACGTTACGTAGAAATCGTTTAGCACTTCGGCGCATTGAAGTTGAGGCACTAACAGATGTTTATATTAAATTAGACTGTTATAAGGCTACGATAGAAAAGTGAAAATCTGTTATATTGCCATCTTGTTCGCTGAAATTTTGCGGAAGAAAGATCTCGAGTTTCCGTTCTAATCTTAATCTTCTCTTGAGATTGAATGAAAGAAAAGCGATACACAATTTTCAGCAACCATATCACGTATTTTACAGTGTAGCAAATACGGTGCGCATCGTCCAGGAGAAGAAAGTGATGGAGAGACCGTGTGGAGTAGTTAAGACCGTGGCTATAACGTCTCCGGTGCCGCGAGAACGATGTATATTAATTTGGGAGAGTTGCAAGGTAATTGATGCTCCTATTTCTTACCATAGTTGTGGAACATTCACGCGATCTGTGTGTACAGTCTAGAAGACGTCGGCCGCGCTTTCGCTCGTTGTGTATTATGGACGGAAGAGCACTTAGGCGTAATCGGTATAGCCATCGATTCGATGTTCTGTCAGCTTGTCGAAATAAGGAAGACAACGAGATATATATATAGGTATATAGTCACTGCTTCAAAAATTTGGGTCATTTATGAATTCATCTCTACTCGAACACTTTCTGAAAATTAGTATGAATTTTCTTATGCAACCGATATATTAATTATAGTAACTGCATTCCTGTGTGTATACAATATATAATAATTACATAGTATGAAACAAAAAAAAGTTTGTACATATTTCAATATTGCGGAAATCACTGACTTTCGCGATACAAATAATTTCTGTAATTGCTCTCAGATTTCTATGAAATTATCATAGAATTCTCGGTAGCGACGTGCACCAGCAGTGTGCATCTTGTTCCGTTTCGAGAGTGATCGCGAAGCCGGTTTCTCGGAAGAAACCGCAATCGCTCACTTTCATTAGGTCGGACGGAGGTGTATTCCCTCTCGGTATCATCAATGAAGAGATGAGGCGAATGGATAAGTGATTCCCTCGCGTCGCCACCGGCATCACGTCGAAGGTATAACACGATGTTATTATTTCTTGAAACATCGATTCATCTCTTCGTGAGGATCAGAACGCTCAAACAGAGGCGCGTGCCTAGACACTCATTATCATTGCTGCGGAATTGTGGTATGTAACTAACTTGATTATGTTCCAAATTTTTACATTATTTTGCAACCAGACATAGTTCATTATCAATGCTGCTATATTTCTTGACGTGATCATAAGCGAATTCCACGCTGTTCAGCTGACCGTCTTAAAACTTTCGAAGGGGAAAGTTATTTTCACGAAGCTATTTTCACACTCGCAGAGATCCGGCCTAAGTGTTTATAGGTGCGTTACATATCTTTCTTTCGTTATCCATCGTAACTCGCGTGCTGCTCATATTTAATCAGTTTTATTTCTGGTATTACGTAAAATTTTAGAACGGATACTATCGTTTCTCGTTACGCATAGACGTGGAATGTACGTATTAATTATATTGTAAAAAAGTATATTTTCTAGTAAAAATTAAAAAAGTTAAAAATGACTAATTAAAGAGATTCTAAATTTGATAAACATTCTGCGTTTATCGAATCAAATAAAATAATAATTGAGAAGAATTCAATTTTAATTCTTCTGCGAATTTTCATCGAGCATGTCTCGATTAAAAGTCACGATTGCTTGCATCAACGTTATCGTAGACTTCATGTAACTTTGAACATAAATTTAACCGAAATAGGTGAAGCTTGCCAGCCTGTCGTCTAATGTTGAAATCTCACAGAACGTTTTGCGTGACTTGCCTAGCTGACACAAGTGTCAACGATCCGTTACGAGCAGCGTGTATAATTTCGTGAGCCACGCGTGATTCAGCTACATTATGAATTTCACAGCAATAGTAGTTAGTATGGTGTCGAATCAGTGCCGTCAGCCGATATTTTATCTTTAGTGTAAATAAGACTAATTCCAAAAACAAATAAGATTGCGATAATTAGCAATGTCTAGATAAACTTTCTACGGAACGATTGTAACATTGCGACAAAGTCGTATATGTTATATTGCGCAAATATCGCATCTTTGTCAGATAATATCAGATCATTGTATCCGCGACACGGACAGCACGGCGCCTCTTTGCACACGAGAAGGTCAACGCACATGAAGTAATGTTGTCCACCTTGCACTGAGATGTGTATTATGATGACGCGATTGTCTGGCGCGATGCCAAAGTACTCGTTGCAACTTATTCTGTAATCGCGAACATGGTGTTTATACTAATGCACGGCGCCCTTCGTTTATAAGTGGATACGCGCGTCTGTGAATTCTTACTTTGCAGTACGTGATAGGAGAGAAAAAGAGAATATTTGTTATGCACCCCCTAACAACGCGGCTCTTGAAATATACAATCCCAAAATATAAATAATGCAAGCAAGATTATGCGCGACGTGTTAAAGGAACGAAGTAATAAATAACGCTGCGAAAATTACATAAATATAGGACACACGCAAAGTTGCAGATTATATAATACGCAAATAATTGCAATAGATAAAAAAGTGTCTATGTACATAGCGTGCAGTCATTTCTTGTCACTTGTTGCGAAAGATACAGGAAGCAGAATGGCACTTAGAAATTGCGGGGCCAGCAAGGTCGCACAACGAGAGTTTAGAATACTTCGTAATTCGCGTAACACACGCGCGACTTTTGCGTTGAACCGGATGCTGAAAATTTGCGGAGATAGAAAAATAAATAGCGCCGCCGGCTTGCTCACCTTGAGGCTTTCTGAAAACGAAAGTAGAACTCCTTTGTTCGATGCAACAAAGTCTCTCTCCTTCTTTCTCTCTTTCTTTATCTTTCTTTTTCTTTTTCTCTCTCTCTCTCTCTCTCTTTTTCTCTCGATTCCGACAATATTTCAAGAATTATTGTCAAATTATTGTCATCGTGACGAAATTCTGAGGAAACCACGGGCCAACTAGTATGCAATAAACGAGGTATGGGAATATGCGATTTTGGCAACTCGAAAGCAAAAGATAAAAGTCAAATGCTGCGCGATGCAAAACTTTATCCAGTGAGAAATCCAGCTGGTCTCTTTACTCGTGATTCGCATTTCGCAATCTTTAGAGATTGAAGAAAGAGAGAAAAAGATAAGATCGTGATCGCACGCAGCCATTTCTTTCACTATGTAACTTCGGTTGCCGTTACATCAGGCGTTTTGTTCATCTATCTCGTAAAATATTGCGACAGAAAAAGTTTTATTCTTGAACGAAAACTCGTGTGAATCTTCAAGAATGGGAAATTATTGTTTGACTAAATGCTGTATTCAAATAATCGTCGTATTTTGTAAGTCTCTCATACGCTTGCGAGTAAAAATCTTTAAGAGTTTAGGTTTTTTATATAATCACTTAAGAGAACGCTGAACCGTCCTGTTTTATTATCCTACTATAATTAAAAGAAAATAGTCTAAAGACTCACTGCAAACAATAAATGTTTCTGAAACGAAAAAATTTTAGGTTTCAAGTTTAGGTTAGGTTAGTTAAGTTAGTTAATTTTCTTGATGACAAATTTTTTTGTTTTCTAATTTGTACAGTAAGTACGACAAAAATCCGAAAACTGTATTTACATAGTAAGTTGATACAACAGGATGGTTCAGCATCCTCTTAATTCAAAGAATAAAAAATTGTATAATAAACATATCAAAGTTAAATAATTGATTCTTATTTGATGACTGACTAATTATAAATTCATATTGCGAATTGTATATCGTTGTATATAGCCTAACCTTACTTAACTGTTTTATCGTTCATAAATGTGTGGAAAATTCAGCAGGTAAATAAGAAGAATCAGGAAGTTCGATTATGTCAGAAGTTTATGAATTTTTTAAATAAATATTGAATAGAATGTATGAATATTGTATTGGTCTCATTTTTATTCCACTCAAATTACAATAATCTTACAATAATCTAATAATAGTACGCTTGTTCAGTTTACATCAGTTCTCGCGAGACACTGTGATGAAAATCTTTGCATCGGTACTCCAATAGCGAGATCTTAAGACAAGCTATATTTTTGGAGTAAATATGAATATGGATAATCACTGAAAAGAGAGATTATATTTTTTATTTACACCTTTCTTACAAAACGGAGTGTTTATATACAGCTCTTACTATCATCTAATTTTTATTACTTATTACTTGGTGATTCTTCGATGAATTGTGATATGCGTAACAAAACTTTCGATGATTGTTATAAAGATGATTGTAAAAATAATATGATGTTTAATTCCTTAACATAATATATATTTGCATAGTAAAAACACTCGTGAAAATACAAAGATTGCGATTGAAGGAAAGTGACCATGAGCTCAGCATCCTTGGCATCTATTTTACAGTATCTTTAGAAAACATTTTTTATTTTATATTGTAAAGTTTCAAGTTTTATATACAAAAAAAATACAATAAATACTAAAATTCCACTTTAGTCCATGCAGATAATAAGTTAATATCTTTATCAGAGAAGTTTTCCTATATACATTTTATATTATTGCTTTATCACAGTTTTGCTCAATTCAGATTGAACGATGCGTGTAACAGATGAAATCTATCGGTTTTTGCTTTATGTTTAGAAAATATATTTGCAATTCTGATATTTGATGCTTTCGCGGTGTGTTGTATTAACATACAACGATGTTTTTCGGGTTTGAACCACGTTAGTGTCATTTTTATACCGACGTTT
>QVNZ01011644.1:0-17792 GCA_014825645.1 Pseudomyrmex dendroicus | reverse complement strand
TATTCCTTTTTCAAGAGCTTTATTGCTCTAATCACATTTCAACCAATAAAGATTCTTACTCTTCATTAATAATTGAAGGGCGGGCATTCGTCTTAGCAACTTGCTTACCCCAAACGATCAACTTATCGGTAAAGCTATCTTCAGGAATACATGCTTGAATCAAGGTTGGACCTTTTTTATTTGCTTGTGCTTTCTTAATCGCTTCAGCAAATTCCGCACCAGTTGTTGCTTTTAAGCCCAAACCGCCATTTCCAGGTGTTCCATTAAACAAATCCATAACTTTGGAATAATTCCAATTTTGGATATAGTTATATGGACCATCATGAATTGCCTTTTCAATGCCGTAACCATTATTATCAATCAAGATAATAATAACAGGCAGACCATAGCGAATCATTTGACCAACTTCTTGAACGGTCAATTGAAAAGAACCATCACCGACCATAATAATATGTTGACGTTCTTTTGAGCCAACTGCACCACCAAAGCCTGAAGGAATGGACCAGCCAATATGTCCCCATTGCATTTCAGTTTCAACACGCAAGCCATTCGGCCAGCTCATTTGCTCAACATTAAACCAAGAATCCCCTGTTTCTGCGTGGATTGTGGTATTTTCGGTTAACATTGCTTGAATTTGACGTGCCATTTCCGTGTTATCCAAAGGCTTAGACGGATCAGCAACAGGATAGTCAAATTTAGGAGCTTTTGATGCTTTTGCAGAAGCTGGTTTAGATGGTGCCACTGCTGCCAAAGCATGAACCAAATCTTGCATTGGAATACCAGCAAAAGCCTCGTTATCTACTAAAGCGCGATCCATATCAATTGTGATAACATGGTCGCCCTTTGGCCAAGCCTTCCAACCTGCTGTTGCATAATCATTCCAAACACCACCAAGAACGATCAGTGTTTCTGCCTTATCAACAAGCTTTTCTGCGTCACCTGTTGAGACAATGCCCCAATAAGTTCCACGGAAATGCGGGTGCTGTCCTGGGAAAAGAGCCATAGCTCCACCACCACTCACAACAGCACAACCCATTTTATCTGCTAAAGCAACAATCTCTTTTTGTGCTTTTGCCGCACGCACCTTAGGACCAACATAGATAACAACATTTTCAGACTTATCTAGTTTTTTAGAGATTTTTTCAACAGCTGCTTTAAGAGCGGTCTCATCTGTACGCACACGAGGAAGAAGACCATCAATAGGCCCAGGACGTGCACATTCTGCACCCGCAATATTACAAGCAATATCAAGATAAGCAGGCTTTTGTTCACGCAACATTGTGCGGATAACATGGTCAATTTTTGCAGGAGCTTCATGAGCTTGTGTAATTGATTCCGCAGCGCATGTAATATGTTTTACCATTTCAATTTGGTAATTATAAGAAGATGTGCCTGTTGTATGATGCAAAATATGACCAGAGCCATAATCATTACTATTAGGAGAACCAGAAATACATAAAACTGGAAGATTTTCCGCATATGCACCGCCTAAAGCGGAGTTCATTGCTGAAATTGCACCAACGCTAAAGGTAACAACGCAAGCAGCTGCACCGTTTGCGCGGGCATAACCTTCAGCAGAAAAACCACAATTAAGCTCGTTACAGCTATAAACTTGGTTCCATGATTTGTTTTTAGCAAGCTGATCTAATAGAGTCAGATTATAGTCACCTGCGAGGGCGAAATGATCTTTCAGACCGATTTGAACTAAACGATCAGCAAGATATTGACCAACTGTATATGACATAAAATTTTATAACCTCTCTTAGTGTTAGCCTGCTTATTCTACCGAAAACTGCCCCATAGCAGGCGATGAAGCTTTCTATATACGAACGATAAAAGGGCTCTCTTTTAAACCCTCTTACGCTCATTAAGCTTAGTCTTTCACGTCCTTTAAGAATTATCAATCAGATATTTATCAATTATAAGTGATAATCATTCTTCCCGCTTTATAGATGCAAAATAATAGTAAAATCCTAAGCGGCTTCTTGCTCTGGTAACAAATTAAAAAATACAGAAAACTCCTCTTTTTTCCTTAATTCTATAAGAGTCATTCCCTCTTCCTTCTCCCACTCAACGCAATGGGCTTCGACTTTAAAATGTTTTTTAAATTCTTTTTTAACAACATGACTTATATTATAAGGTTTTATAACATTTCTAAATATTTTTAATAATAATGTCTCAAAACAAGGTTCAGACACAATTTCTTTACAAACCCCATCAATAAGCCTCTTTTTTTCTTTCAATTCTGTTGGCGTAATATGTTTATTCTGCGCGCCTTTTTCTCCTACGACGTCCATATCATAAATAAGAATAATGGCAGAATATTGAGCGTTTTTACTCTCTTTTTCTGCTACTTTTAAAAGACGTTTTACATTGCCCTGCGCCGAAATAATCTTAATAGTCACATAGTCTCTTAAAGAAGGAGCTTTATAAACCAACCCCTTAAGATGATTAAAAAAACGCTCCTCTGCTTTACCTTCAACACATAAAAGAAGAGGTGTTTTTTGCTTACGTTGGGTTCTTTTTGTTCTGCTCATCATCATCTCCTTTAAAGATTAGGAACAGCACCAAAAGCACCCGCCAAATATTTTCGCCTTAAATCATCCCCCTCTTTTAAATCTTCAAATTCATCAAGACGATATGCCTCACTGCCTCCATCATTTTTCTCAACCAAATAAACACGCTCTGCTTCTAATTCATTAAGAAAGATATGAAGATGCGAACTAAAAACTAATTGCGCCTTCTTTTTATTTCTTTCTGGGTCTTTAAATAATCTCACCAAATATTCTACTAATTGTGGGTGAAGCTCTGCTTCAATCTCATCAACAACAGCCACTCCACCAGTTTGAAGAGCGGGTAAAATATAAGCCAAATGCGTTACCGCAACCCGCGTTCCACCAGATTCAAGCGGATAAGGAAGCATATATTCCTTTCCCTCAACAGAATGCCAACCCTCAACTTGTAATTGAGAGTGCTCAATATTTCCAAATGGCAACTGGACAGATTTTTTGCTTTGGCTGATTTTTATTTTTAAAAGTCCTGTATCTATATGCGATAATTCTTTCTCAACCGCTTTTAATAGTTCTTTATTCTGATACAAAATATTTAAAGTATGCGCCTCTCTATTTTGAAGAGCATTTCTTCCCATCTCATCAATATTAAAACAATATGATATTGGTATTTTAATCGCTTCAATGGAAAATTGAAGCGAATATGAAATAAAAGAAGTACTTCTTTTAGCAGATTGAAACGGAATAATTTTTAAAGGATCCCCATCTTCAAAAGATGAGATAATATAAGTTTTCTTTTTCTCATTCCATATTCTAGAAAAAATATCTTTTTTCTTTGTTTTTGAAATTAATCTTTCTTCTACAACCTCACCAGAAGATAAATGAAGATGATATTCAAATATCTCACCATCTTCACTCTCATATACTAGCTCAAATTTACTCACACCCTTTTGATGAAACCATGATTGATCGCGTATTACTGGGTTAGCGAAAGAATTCTGCATCAAATGAAAACAACAAAGAAGAGCCTTAAGAATATTTGTTTTTCCAGACCCATTCGCACCAAAAAAACCTAATGCCAAGGAAAGCGATGTTCCAGAAGCTGCGGTTACAGCCCAATCCCCTAAAGAATTATCATCATAAGAACGAAAATCCACCTCAACCCGTTCACGGATAGATGCAAAATTCTCAACAGAGAAAAAATGGATCATAAAACTCTACTTCTGAACATATATCAAATATGTAACTATATCGCCTTAAAGCCTAACATGCAAAATAGAAAAAGCCTTACTTTTAATAAGGGAAGGGCTAGCTTTATCAGCTCCCTTTTCTGAACGAAAATCTTTAAAAGCACAAAAAAAATTAAATAATCATAAAAAATGAATTACAAAATATTTATTTTATGCTAATAAATATATGTTATTATTGTTACAGGAATATAAAAAATGTCAAAATGTCAAAATGTCAAAATGTCAAAATGTCAAATTTAATAAAATAAATAAAATTACCTCAGCTCTTTTTGGGCTTGCTCTTTTAAATCTCTCTGCTTGCTCCACTATTATAAGCGGAAGTCATCAGTCTCTTACAATTAATTCACAACCAACCAGCGCGCAATGTGATGTCATGCGTGGGGGTGAAACTCTTGCACATATCGATTCAACTCCACAAACAATTAGAGTTAAAAGAAATGGCGAAGATATCCTTATCAAATGTACAAAAGACGGCTATAATCTAGGTAATACAACCGTTGAATCTGATCTCAATGGATGGCTTTTCGGCAACATTCTTGGCGGCGGTATTCTAGGCTTAGTTGTTGATGTAAGTACTGGTGCTAACCATGCTTATGATGATAGTGCTAATGTTGTTCTAACACCACAACCAACACCCTATTCTGATACGCTAAAACCCAACATTACACCAAAAGAACAGCCAAAGCACTATATGCCAACAACAAATAACAAAAATAAATCCACCGCAACAAAATCACAATAAAACCCAATTCCCCGCCCCCTAAAAATAGCTATTTTTGAAGGAGCGGGGAGATAACACAAACTTTATATATCTCACCAATACAAGCAATGCAGACGTGGAAAAACAGAAACATAAGACTATACTAGAAGGAAAACAGATAATAACGATTAAAATAAAGACTATTATGAAAGAAGATATTTATCTTCTCCTATAATTTTTACTTGATCTTTAAGAAAATTCTTATCATTTTCTTAAGATGATCATAAAGAGCCCTAACTCAAGCCATATTCATGCCGTTTTAGGGCCTACAAATACAGGTAAAACACATTACGCCCTAAGCCGTATGACTGCCCATTCTAGTGGCATTATTGGCTTTCCGCTTCGCCTTCTTGCACGTGAAAATTATGAAAAACTCGCCAAACTTAAAGGTGAAAAATATGTCGCTCTCATAACAGGAGAAGAAAAAATAATTCCTCCCAAAGCGCAATATTTTTCATGCACTGTTGAGGCAATGCCTCTTGAACATTCTGTTGATTTTATCGCTATTGATGAAATTCAACTCGCCTCAGACCCTGATCGCGGTCATATTTTTACCGATCGCCTGCTCTATGCCAGAGGAAAAGAAGAAACGCTTTTTTTAGGCTCTGACACAATACGCCCCCTTCTTAAACATCTTATTCCCTCTATAAAAATCGAAACACGCCCTCGCCTCTCACAATTAAGCAATATTGGGCATATCAATCTAACGCGCCTCCCTCCACGTTCTGCTATTGTTGCATTTTCTGCTACTGAAGTTTACGCTCTTGCCGAAATAATCAGACAAAAAAGAGGTGGCTGCGCTGTTATTATGGGGCGTTTAAGCCCACGCACACGCAATGCACAAATTGAGCTTTATCAAAATCGCGATGTTGATTACCTCGTTGCCACTGATGCAATTGGTATGGGGCTTAATATGGATGTTGACCATATTGCCCTCGCTTCACTCCATAAATTTGATGGTCAAAATCCTCGCCCCCTCACAGCTCAAGAAATTGCCCAAATTACAGGGCGAGCAGGGCGTGGAATGAAAGACGGCTCTTTTGGCACAACGGCAAATTCTCCACCAATGAGCCAAGAGATTATTCACAAAATAGAAGAACACCAATTTGAACCACTCAAACAAATTTACTGGCGACAAAATAAACTTGATTATAGCAATCCTCAAACCCTCCTTAAAAGCCTAACAGAAAAATCCCCGCACCCTAGCTTAATAATGGGGCGCATTGCCTCAGACCTCGAAATTTTGCAGTTTCTCAGCACCCTTCCTGAGATCATTGAAAAAGCAAGAGGAAAACACGCCACAGCCCTTCTTTGGGAGTTCTGTCAAATACCAGATTTTAAGAAAAATGCTGATGGCAGCCATGCACGACTTTGCGGACGCCTATTTTTAGAAATGATGGAACATAAACATATTCCAACAAAATGGATTGATGGGCAATTACAAGGGCTTAGTCGCGTTGATGGTGATATTGATACATTAATGCACAGGCTCGCAGCGGTACGCGTTTGTGCTTATATTAGCGCCCGCACAAATTGGATACGCCATAATCAAAAATGGCAACAAAAAAGCCAAAAGGTTGAAGAAAAACTCTCCGATGCACTACATGAACGCCTTACAGCACGCTTTGTTAATAAACGTGCTACCGCTTTGCTCCGCCGTAAAGATCCGCTTGAAAAAGATGAAAAACTTTATGCCGTTACTTCTGACGATCGTGTCATTATCGAAGGTCATGATATTGGCAAAATAGTAGGATTTAACCTAGAAATTGATACTTCAAGCCATCATATAGATGAGAGCGCGCTTCTGCAACGTATGGGACAACGTGCTCTTCGCACAACCATGCCGCAAAGAATAGCTCTTTTCCTCTCTGAGCCATTAAATACATTACAATTAGATAAAAATGGAAACCTTATATGGCGTCATGCGATTATTGCACGACTTATAAAAACAGATACTTTCTTCAAACCAGAGTTTCAGCTTCTTGGTAGCAACTTTCAAGATGCACACCAAACACACCTTATTCTTGATAAATTAAGGAAATTTCTAGAAGAAAAACTTCAAAATGATTTGAGCTTATTTTTTAAAATCATCAATCTCCTAGAACAAACACCCCAATACCGAGCCCTTGCACATCGCCTTTATCAAGATGGGGGGCTCACCAAGCTACTTCTCAATGAAAAATATTTTTCACAGAAACAACACCTCTTCCTTAAGCGTCACGGGCTTATCATAGGAACAGAATATGCTTTTGTCCCTTCACTCTTTAAAAAGAACATAACGCCCTTTATTTCCTTATTATTTCGCTTATATCACCATCTTACGCTAGAAACATGCCCAGCCCTCTCACCTGAACGCTGCTCTTATCCTCTCGCCTCATATCCAACCATGGAAGTACCACCAATAGGTTGGATTATTATCAAGCCTATCTTACTTCGCATTGATCTCTACGAAAAATTATGCACACTTCTTCTTCCATCATCAAAAATAGAAGCAAAGAAAAAACGTCTTGTCCCCTCATCTCTTCCTTCTCTTCTTGGAGTAAAAAATGCACTTATTCCAGAAATTTTAAAATCGCTTAAAATTCCCTTCTTTCCTGCTATTCCCTTACGAAAAAACACCTATGGTCCTGGCGTTCCTCTTATGCTTGCTCCCTACCCACACTATTTTATAAAAAACCACAAAAAGAAGCGTAATATGTATAAAGATTCTTCACCTTTTGCTATCTTAAAAACATGGAAAAAAGATGGAAAATAAAACTGAAGCTCAAAGACTTGATCTTTGGTTCTATTATACACGGATCGCAAAAACACGCGCACTTTGTTCAAAATTCATTAAAAATACAAGCCTACGCCTTAATAATCGTATCATTACAAAAGCGCATACTCTTTTGCGTATTGGTGATATTCTTACCTTTCCTTCTCCTCACAAAAAAGGATATATTTGCGTATGGAAAGTAATCGCACTCGGCAAAAAGCGAGGCTCTGCCTCTGAAGCTATAACACTTTATGAAGAAATCCATGAAAAAGATTGAGAAAAATCATGAAGACATACATAAAAAACTTGCCATAAGTGGGTAAGTTTCGGCATATCAAAATGAGAATTGATCTTTACTATAATAGGCTTGCTTAAAAGCCCTAATATTGGAGTAATATATTATGACCTATGTGGTCACAGAAAATTGCATTAAGTGCAAATTCATGGATTGTGTAGAAGTATGCCCTGTAGACTGCTTCTATGCTGGTGAAAACTTTCTTGTTATTAATCCAGATGAATGTATTGATTGCGGTGTATGCGAGCCAGAATGCCCCGCAGAGGCCATTGTCCCTGATAGTGATGAGCGCGCTTCTGCTTGGCTAGAAACAAATAAAAAATATGCAGCCATTTGGCCCAATATGAGCCAAAAAGGCACACAACCTGCCGATGCCGAAGAATGGAATGGTAAAGATGGTAAAGCAGAACTTCTTTCAGAAAAACCGCATAAAGACTAATCTTCCTTTGTAAATAACCATCTGATATAATCTTGTAAAAGCTCCAAATTTCTTTGGGGCTTTTATTTTATCTCTTCCTCCCTCAAGAAAACAAACTATTCTTACCAGAAACGACCAGTTTTCCGAGTTTGTAAAGCCGTCTTAGATGATATTTTGCTGTTGGATCATTCTGCTCAGCGGCTTTCTTATACCATTTGATAGCTTCCTCATAATCTGGCTCCATCACTCTACCTGATTCATAAAGCCAACCAAGATTATTCATTGCCACTATATCTCCTAATTCAGCACCTTTTCTATAATAATATATCGCTTGCTCATAATCTTGCGGCACATTCTTACCTGTTTCATAGATAAAACCAAGATTATTATAGGCTTTTACTTCCCCTTGCTCTCCAGCTTTTAGATACCATTTAATCGCTTCCTTAATATCATAAGACACACCACTAGAGTGCAAATAGCTACAAGCAATATTAAATTGTGCAACAGCATCACCCTGCTTAGCACGCTCAAAAAGCTCTTCTGAAAAAAAACCACCATATGGCGTGGTATATACAAAAGACATTCTGTATCACTCTCCTCATTCTATTGAATTTTTATTCGCCATTACAAGAAAGGGCTAGCAAAGCTAGCCCTTCCCCACGCAAGAAATCTTTTAAAAGACTCAGCGTGACATCATGTGCATTTGTGTGTTCCAAAGAACAAACAAAGAACCAATGACAACAATCAGCACCATTGTCGCTGCTACGGCAAAGGTCATCAAGTTCCAACGTTGCTTTGAATTTCCATTCATATGCAAGAAGAAAACAAGATGTACGCCAATCTGAATAACTGCCAAAATGCTAAGAACAACCAACATTGTCCAGTAAGAAAAGGACTTTGTGATCACAGCAGCAAAAGAAGCAACTGTCAGAATAACAGCTAAAATAAAGCCGATAATA
Source organism: Pseudomyrmex dendroicus (assembly GCA_014825645.1). Lineage (NCBI taxonomy): Eukaryota > Metazoa > Arthropoda > Insecta > Hymenoptera > Formicidae > Pseudomyrmex > Pseudomyrmex dendroicus. The sequence goes on along the minus strand of QVNZ01011644.1, from coordinate 8,845 downwards.
TAGGAACCGTAAGAACCGTGGCTCTCACCTTCCTGAGAGGTATGATGATGGCTCATTACATGACACTCCCAAGATAGACAAAGCTAAAGACACAAATCCAAACAATGTCTAAAAAATGCCAGAAAAGACTGAAGCATGTTAATTTAGACATCATACGATCGCTTAAACCTTGGCGTCCCATAATTTGGAAGAAAATAACAATCATCCAAATAAGACCCAAAGTCACGTGCAGACCGTGAGTACCCACAAGCGTAAAGAAAGAAGACAAGAATGCAGAGCGATCTGGACCTGCACCATGTGCAACCATATCAGCAAATTCGTGTATTTCTAAACCTACGAATGCAAGACCAAAAATAAATGTCAAAGCAAGCCAAAAAAGCAGACTACCCTTCTTTTTTGCATGTGCATTAAGCATTGCAAAGCCAGAAGTAATGGAAGAAACAAGCAAAAGCGCTGTTTCAATCTCAACATTCTTAAGGTCAAAAAGTTCTTTACCTGTAGGTCCACCTGCAAATTGATGGCACATTACTGCAAAAACAGTAAATAATGTGCCGAACAAAATGCAGTCGGTCATAAGGTAAACCCAAAAACCAAACACTACGGGTGATTCGTGGTGTTCATGTTCACCGTGGTGCCCTTCAGCATGAGACGGCGTATGAATTGCGTCATGAGACATAATAATCTTCGCCTCCCTTATTCTGCTGCTTGAGCCTGCGCAAGACGCTGAGCAAAATGCTCTTCATCTGCACGGATTTCTTCAACTGGAACATAATAGTCAATGTCGAGATCTGCACTACGATAAATCATAGAGATCGCAACACCAACAAGACCTACAATCGCAAGCCACCAAATGTGCCAGATGAGTGCAAAACCAACCAAGAATGTAAAGAAACCAATAACAGGACCAATAGCCGAATATTTTGGCATATGAATTGGCTTCAATTCTGTTGTTGGTGCTGGACGTCCCATTGTTTTTTCAACATGGAAGTTATCCAAACCGTAAATTTTTGGCAAGCGTGCAAAGTTATAATGCGGCACTGGTGAAGAAAGTGACCATTCAATGGTACGTCCTGTGCCCCAATTATCACCTGTAAGGTCACGTGCTTCGAACTGATAGGTTCCTTGATGAATTTTAACCGCATCAACAATCGCAAAAACCAATTGGAAGACTTGGCAAAGAACACCAGCAGAAAGAACAAACACACCAACACAAGCCACAAGCAACCATGGGTGCCAATCTGGATTGCTATAATGGTTCATACGGCGTGTCATACCTTCAAGACCGACAATATAAAGCGGTATGAAAGCAATGTAGAAACCAACAAACCAGAAGCGGAATGCCCATTTACCCCAAACATCGCGCAATTTATAGCCAAATACTTTTGGGAACCAATAGTTCATACCAGCAACATAACCAAAGAACACACCACCAATAATCACGTTATGGAAGTGGGCAACTAGGAAGAGTGAGTTATGAAGAACCCAGTCTGCTGCAGGCATTGCCATCATCACGCCAGTCATACCACCGATTGAGAATGTGACCATAAAGCCTACGATCCAGTTCATAGGACCTTCAAAGCGCACATTACCCTTATACATGGTAAAGAGCCAGTTAAAGATTTTTACACCTGTTGGTACTGCAATGAACATTGTCATAATACCAAAGAAGGTGTTTACATCAGCACCAGCACCCATTGTGAAGAAATGGTGAACCCATACAATGCTTCCCAAGAAGGTGATAATGCCACTGGCATAAACCATCGTCTTGTAACCAAAGAGAGGCTTGTCTGAGAATGTTGCAGAGATTTCGGAGAAAACACCAAAAGCAGGCAACACAAGAATATAAACCTCTGGATGCCCCCATGCCCAAATAAGGTTGAGGTAAAGCATCATATTGCCGCCACCATCATTGGTAAAGAAGTGCATTCCAAGATAGCGGTCAAGCGTTAGCAGAGCTAATGTTGCTGTGAGGATTGGGAAGGTGAGTAGGATCATGATGATGGAGAAGAAAGATGTCCATGTGAACACCGGAATCTGCATCCATTTCATGCCAGGAGCACGCATTTTCACAATAGTGGTGAAGAAGTTCACACCAGTGAGCAATGTTCCAATACCAGAAATCTGCACAGCCCAAATATAATAATCAACACCAACACCAGGATTAAAAGCTAATTCTGAAATTGGAGGATAAGCTAGCCAACCCACATTAGCAAATTCGCCAATGAAGAGAGAGACGTTAATCAGCACTGCGCCGACAAGCGTCATATAGAAGCTAACTGAGTTTAAAAATGGGAATGCTACGTCACGTGCACCAATTTGTAAGGGAATTACAAAATTGAACAGACCTGTCATGAATGCCATAGCCATGAAGAAAATCATGATGGTACCATGGGCAGAGAAAATCTGATCATAATGGTGTGGTGGTAAATATCCTGGATTACCCGCATATGAAAGTGCAAGTTGGGTACGCATCATGACAGCATCAGCAAAGCCGCGCAATAACATCACAATAGCGAGGATAATATACATGACGCCAAGTTTTTTATGGTCAACTGTTGTCAACCACTCGCGCCATAAGTAACCCCATTTACCAAAATAGGTCACAACGCCTAAAACAGCGAGACCAATAATAGCTACAGCAATGAAGGTGCCAACCAATATCGGCACATCATATGGTATAGCTGATAAAGAAAGTTTTCCGAGCATCTTTGGGTTATTCCTTACATGCCGGCATCTGAAGAAGCCGCTTGATGAGGAGGCATATCCATTTTCATGAGCGTGCCTGTGGCTTCATCAATTGGCATAGCCATACCGTTATTATATTGCCCAACAATCTTGTGGAAAAGACCAGCCTGTGCATGAGCAAAATAAGTTACAGGGGCTGAATGACATTTTCCACCAAGTGCGCAAACTTCTGCTTCTTCCTGCGCCTTTTTGTGATCAGCCAGCTTCTTATAACTGTTCCAGTCAAGCATATCTTGAGAAGCGAAAGCACTGCTTGAATTTTGAACATTACTTACCCAAGATTGAAATTGCTCTTGTGGCATTACAATTGTTTTAAAGTTCATATCTGAAAAGCCTGTCCCTGTATATTGGGCAGCTTCGCCAAGATATGTACCAGGCTCACGAGCAAGAAGATGAAGCTGTGTTTCCATTCCTGCCATGCTGTAAATCATAGAGCCAAGGCGTGGAATAAAGAAAGACGTCATAACTGCATCAGAGGTAATCTGAAAATTAAGAGGGGTCTTTGTAGGAACATCAAGCTCATTAATTGTCGCAATCCCTTGTTCAGGGTAAATAAAGAGCCATTTCCAATCTAAAGAAACAACCTGAACTGTCAATGGTTTTGCAGTTTCGGCATGTTCTTTAACCAACATATCTTTTGATAGTGGTTTATAAGGATCGTAATCGTGAGTGCTCTGATAATTTAAAACACTCAAAACTGCAATCACAGCAATGGGCACACCCCAGATAAATACTTCAATTTTATTGGAATGTGACCAATTTAGATCGCGTTCAGCCTCCTTATTTCCTGCCCGATATTTCCAAGCAAAAATAAGGGTCGCTATGCAGGTTGGGATAACAATACACAACATGACGATGAATTCAATCACCATCATATCACGATTTCCCTCCCCAATCGGACCAGCAGGGTTGAGAAGATCAACCGTACAGCCCGAAAGCATCAACGCAGGCAACGCCGGGATAAATCTCCAGAGTTTTTTCATAAATCCTGCCTTCACAAGTTATTCTCCAGCCTCAAAGACTGAAAAACATTTTGACACAGTCAGGATTACGTTTCTGCTACCGAACCTCGCCATTACAACTCTCTTCCTCGCTCGTATCCTGACAATAGAAAACAATCACCAAATTGTGACCACTTCCCAACTCCTCACTCACGGGACGTAACGTCCCTGTGTCTCTTTACTTAATTCCTTGGAAAATAGAAAAAATACAAGACCACACTAAAATGTGATTAATAGGACTAATATAATCCATAAAAGAAAACTCTTTATTTTCTGCCATAAATTTGAGATTTATGATTTTTTCTTAAAATATTACATATTTTTAATGTTTGGATTGCGGCAAAATTACCCACTTTATGACTCTCATTTCATAGAATTTGTAAAGCTGTTATAGAGAAAGGGGAGAAAGATTATTTTCTTTCTCCCCTTCTCATTGCCGTCCTTATAGCATCACTAAATGACAAAATATTAAGAAATTCATCTTGCCATTATCAATCAGAATCAGAGCGCGTAACACCTGTAAAAGACATTAAAAATCTGAAGAGATTTACAAAATTAAGATAGAGCGAAAGTGCGTCATAGATACTTGCTTTTCCAATCTCATCAGCAGTGTAATAAGAAAGATAAGACTGATATTGCAGTTTTATACGTTGTGTATCATAGGCTGTAAAACCCGTAAAAACCAACACGCCAGCGCAAGAAATAAGCAGATTCATCATTGAGCTCTGCATAAAGAAATTAACGAGCAATGCCAAAACAATCCCAACCAACCCCATAAAAAGAAAGGAGCCAAAATTCACTAAAGACCGTTTCGTGACATATCCCCAAAGAGACATTGCAAGATAAAGCACACTTGTTATTAGGAATGTCTGCACAACAGAGACACCCGTATAAACAAATAACAAAACAGAAAAACTCACTCCCATAAGCGCACTATAAAGAAGGAACAATCCCTGTGCCCCGCGATATGAAAGGCGGTTAAGACCAAAAGAAAAGAGCATAATAAATGCTAATGGCGAAAAAGCTGCAACCAGACCAAACAGCGTATAACTAAGCCTTAAACTGCCATTTTCTGTCATCATAACATGAAAAAAAACAGCACGCAGCGATGTGTAAGTCACAAGGCTCGCTATAAGAGCCGTTATCACCAATGCACAACTCATCCACCCATAAACGCGCATCATATAGAGGCGCAAACCAGCATCATAAAGAGTTGTATTCTGAGCCTGTTTCGCTTCTTGAAAAGGAGAATGAAATCCCATGACAACCTTTTTCTATTTATAAGTTAAAGAAAAATTCTTTTCTATATTCTCTTTAGATGATAGTAATTGACTTTAAGTCAAGAGGAAAAAGATTACGAACATGTTAGACTATTCTCTTGCATATCTTCTGCCCTCTCTTTTAGAAGACGATCTCTCTCTTTTAAGGGGGAGTCTTCCCCATGTTGATTGGGTACCCCGTAAACCCCTTCTACTTCCCCTTTGTCATTTCAAATCCAACCCTAGCAATTCTTTTCTAGAAGAATTTCATTATAATCTCAGCGCGATAAAGTGGGATAGTTTTCCAATTTTCTTACAAAATATATCTCTTGAATATAAAAATTCTACCAATCAAAATTTTATAGAGCTAAGGCTTGCTCTCTCTGACACAAAAGATTTAAAATATTTTTATCAAAAAGTTACCCATTTACTGCATAAAAATCATATAGAATTCTCTAAGAAAAAAGAGGTACCACATTATCTTTTGGGAAGAATAGATGCGCATTACCAAGATGATGCAATAAGATGGGCGCAGCGTTATCATCTGTTTAAAAGCCAAGAAATTTTTGTAGAACAACTCGCACTTATAGAAGCACCTCCTCTAACAAAAAAGAAGGCGCAAGCACCTCTTACACATGCTCCTCATATTATTGAGATATATCCAGCACAAAACGCCCTTCCCTCATGATAAAATCGCTTAAAAATCCTAAATCAAGAAGGATAAAAGCCATAATCTGAAAGAGAAATAGGTGTAAAATCTTCTTCATCTGTGAGAGCATATTTTCTTAAAATAGTAAAAACTCTTCCATAATGCTCAACCTCACAAAATAAATGATAAGAACCAATAGCAAAATGGCTTAACCCAATATCATTATAAATATCGGCATAATTTTCACTTTTCTGTAAAATAGCGAGACAATAATTTTCCTGATCTGCAAAATCACGCAATCGCCAAATAACACCACAATTTAAATTTTTAGGAGCAGTAAATTCATCAACAGCAATAATAAAAGACTCTACATGCTTAAAAGCGATAAAGAGTTTTTCCCCTTCATCTGGTATCACACCATCAGGAATAAATAACCCCTTCTCAAGCGCATCTGAAGGAAAATGCTCCTTTCCCTTCACTTCCTCCCAAGAAAGTGGAATAATCCGCGTCCTCCTTAAAGCAAAACAAAGAGCCACGACACAGCAAATAGCTGCAATAGCAAGAAACCACCTTCCCTTTGCTGTATGCGCGTCATAAATCATCGCACGCCACCAGATTGGTCCTGTATGACGTTGATGTGCAACCCATATCACACCTAAAATACCAATCATCCATAAGGTAAAAGGTGTTACAACTGCTGCAGAAAGTGGGGCAACACGCCAATGCGCCTGCCGATAATAACATCCCTTAAATGTAAAAAGCACCATCAACACAACAAAGACAATGATATAGGTAAACCAAAGAGCTTGCGATAAAAAGAGCAAAATAAGAGAACAACAATGGGTTATAACAGAAAGACGCCATGCCAAAGCCACACGCTGCGAAAGACCAACCGCCAACCCTATTAAAACAACGCCCGAAAGCATCAAAAGGAAAACCCCTAATTGAATCCAAAATCCTTCTTGTTCGGAATGAAAATGCGGTAAGGGTAATAAAAGAGCGTAAATAATTGTCATCACACCAAGAAGAGCCTGCACGCTTGTTGCAACAGCAACTGAGAAATCTGCCTCTGACTCACGAATAACTTTATTATTACCCAATGTAGGGCAAATTCTTTTAAATCTTTGCGGCGAAAAGGAAACACTCCTCATAAATAATTCATGACCAACAAACATAATTCCCGCCAAAATAAGCGGGATAATATAATAAAAAAGACGAAAAATAATAATCGCGCCCATAATATGCGAAACAGGCAAATAAGGGGAAAGGGCAAAAATCATCGCCCCATCAAAAACTCCTAAGCCTCCAGGCACACTCGCCATTAAGCCAGCCGTATAAGAGATAATATAAACCGCAAGAAAAGCAGAAAAGTTTAAAGCACAACCATCAGGAAGAGGACCAATCACACACCATGCAACAAGAGCCGTAACAGACATATCAGCCATACTCGCAAGAATTTGTGCGATTGCAACCTTCCAATCTGGGAATCTAAGCACCCATTTTTTAATCCGCCATTCTTTCTTAAAGGCAGAAAAAATAACGTAAATAAAAAGAAAAAGATAACACCCAATACCAAAAAGATGCGGTATAAAGGGAGGAAAATGCGATAAAACAGGAATAAAATGAGGTCGTGTCAATAACACAAACCCAACAAGCCCTATTGTTCCTAATAAATAAGTTAGAGAACAAAATGTGATAATTCCAGCAATTTTAGTACCAGAAACACCCCAATTCCGATAAAGACGATAGCGTACCGCATTACCAGAAATTGCCGCACACCCCAAATTATGGGAAAGAACATAGGAACAAAAAGCGACAAAAGCCGCACGCTTCCATGATATATCCGCCTTAACGTGACGACAGGCTAAACCATCATAAAAAGAAAGAATAAAATAAGCGAGACAGCAAGCTCCTGCCCCTTCCCAAAGAAATGAAGCTGGGATTTGCCTAAGGCTTTGCAAAATATCATGTAAAGAGAGATGCTGTAACGCTCTCCACATAACAATAAGCGAAGCCACTAAAAGCAAAATACCTAACAATGCAGGCAATTTTGCCAAAATAGCCTTAAAACGAGGAGAAGAAGAAATTTTACCGATCATCAATATAGCTTCTCCTTAGCTCCATCTTTTAACGTTGCCTCACGACTTCTGCTCAGAATCCTCCAGTTCAACAGGACGCTTAAGAGCATCCTCTATCAGCTGAATGGTTTCTGCCAGACCAAACAAGGCTGCAAAGATACCAAAACGCGGACCTTCACTCTGCCCTAAAAGCACCTCATAAAGGCACCCAAACCATGACCTTAACTCTGATTTGTCAAAATATCGTTTCCCAACTTCAAAAACAATATCCTGCACATCGCCAGGTGCTGCACCAAGAGGCACCTCTTTAAGGGCAAGGGCAAGATCAACAAGACCTTTTCTCTCTTTTTCCGTAGGAGCGCGATAAACTTTAGACGGTCTTACACGCTCATTAAAATATGTCAAAGCATGGCTTACTAGACGGGCAAGATAAGGGTGCGTCTCTGCACTCAAATTTTTATCATAACGTTGTAAAAATTTCCATAATGTCGCTTCTTCACGCGCATTCGCAACACCCGCAAGATTTAGCAAAGCCGTGAAAGAAATTGGGCTTGTATCCTCTTTGCGCAATGTTCCTTGATGGATAAAATAGACAGGATTTGCGTAAAATTCTTCTTTTGCCTGCTGATCGGCTTTTTGCACAAATGTTAGATATTCATCAGTTGCACGCGGTATCACATCAAAATAAAGACGTTTTGCACGTGTAGGCTGTTGAAACATATAATGCGCTAAGCTTTCGGTTGTGCTATAGCGCAACCATTCCTCAACAGAAAGCCCATTCCCTTTAGATTTACTAATTTTTTGACCTTGCGCATCAAGAAAAAGCTCGTAGGTCAAATTCATTGGCGGCTCTTTGCCTAATAAACGACAGATTTTTGATGATAATTTAACACTATCAATCAAATCCTTACCTGACATCTCATAATCAACGCCTAAAGCAAACCATCTCATTGCCCAATCTGCTTTCCATTGCATCTTGGCTTGACCACCATAAACGGAGGTTTCAAATCTTTTACCGCTTGCATCTTCCCATGTTACCGTACCTGATGCCGCATCAACATGCAGAATAGGCACTTGCATCACATGCCCTGTTTCAGGATGAATGGGGAGAAC
>QVNZ01011643.1:0-30832 GCA_014825645.1 Pseudomyrmex dendroicus | reverse complement strand
ACCTCTGCGAATATCCCTAATGTGGATATCTCGGACGTATAATTTTTGATAGTTGGGACTGCGTTCGCGCTATCCCTGATAATATATTTACAAAACTAACATATTATATATTGTTAGGTATAGGTGACAAGATCTGTTTATATTTTGTCACTGTATTCTGATCACAGTATATACATACACTCAGAAAAAATGGATTAAATCTAATTTAAATTTGGATCTATTTCCATTTTTTTATCTCTAACGAGATAAAAAAATAGAAATAAATCCAAATTATATGTAAATAGATAGAAAGTAAATTTAAATAGATATATTTAAGTAGATCTATGTAAATTTACACTGTTATTTATCATTAGGTCTACTTTTTATTTCTATTCGGATCTATTACATTAGATCAACTCAGATCTATTCAGATCTGCTTAGATCTAAGAAGATCTGACAATGAGTAGATTTAATATAATAGATTTGAGTAGATCTAAAAAAGATCGAATAATAAATAAAAGTGTAAATTTACATAGATGTACTTATATCTATTTAGATTTACTTTATATCTATTCAGGTCTACTTTGGATCTAATTAAATTTATTTTTCAAGTTTTTAACTTGTTAGATTTAAATTAGATTTACTCAGATTTAATTCATTTTTTCTCGGACAATTAGCGCAACTCTGTAGCAATAAATACCTTCGATATTAGTGAGACCAGTAACAGCGTGTGTGCGCGATGTAAGTTGTTACGGATAACGACGACTCTTCTCTTTCATCTTTTGTTCATCTTTGCGTTTTTTTTTCTAGTTCGTTGTTAGATAAAAGAAATAGGATTAATTATATTGGATATTTGTTTATGCAAAATGCAAAAAAATAATAAAACGTAATATAGACAAACTTAGAAAACGCGCTATCAACGCTGTTGTGTCTTCTATTGTGTCATTCTATCTTTTTTGTGGTAATCTAATAAGCGATAAAGATAGAATGTTGTAATAGCGCAGGTAATATGCTCTCTGAACGCGCAGCCCCGGATAAGCTCAAAACAAATGAGCGCAATACAATAACATGACACATCTTTTCATATTGAGAATTGCTGCGTTCAGGACAATCTTTGCTGTTTTGTAGCAATCGAACGCGTGATCAATTCTTACTTTTAGAACCAACAAATCAACGTCGAGTGTTAACGACAACTCAGCAATTGTTCTTCTTCTGAAAGTTCTCTTGCGTCTTCTCAAACGTACGCAGTTATGTGTACGCAATTACGAGTTATGATGTTCTGTTGTCAAGTCTTTTTATATAAAAAAAAATATATTTTGCACTTATATACAGCGTGTTGATCTTAATATTTCTCTCATATAAAATAAATATTTAAGAAAGCCTTGTATGATCTATACAATGTACATATTTTTTTATATGTTTTTTTGCAAGTGTGTATTTGTAAGTATTTCGCATGACGAACATATCAAGTAAAAGAGCCGAGATGATTCGACAGGAGGAATCATCGCGTTCGCAACAAAATGCCACATTTAGTAGGGTACAAATAGGAGTAATCGTCAGCCAATTAGATGCGTTGGGAGAGGCGTAGTTAGACGAAACTTTGGGTGGCTAGGTGCGCCTCGGATAATCGCAGCCATAAATAACATTTAACGGGAGAGTCGGTGCTCTAATTGCCAATGATTACCGCGAGTCGTACGAGAAAAAATTGCCAATTTGCATCAAATGCTCGGCCATCTCTCTCGTTTCCCGCTTCGTTTACTTACCGTCCGTTCGCTCGCTCGCTCGCCCGCTCGTCGGATTATAGATAAGCAGTTTCGCCGTGTGACGTTAAATCACCTTTCGTTATCCAACAACGCTCGTTCTCCCGCTAAACCCCGTCGAGATATGTCGATATTAAAAAGCATTGCGAGCGCATTAATTCTTGGAGAACAAATTGCTTCGTAGATGGTATACTTTATGGATTTTTGAGGGGACGCAAATGTTTGTCATGGATGCGATCTCTCAATTATTTTTTTTTACGTAAAAATCCGATCGCGAAATTTTTTCGAATAATATTAATGCAAAAAAGAAAGAAGAAATATATCGACTCACTTATAATTCGTTAAAATAGCGGTATCAACAATGTTTCTTGCACTCATTTGATCTTGTGAATATATCGAGGTTTCGATATTTAAAATATTCGCGATGTATCGCTAAGTTATTAAATATTAAACTCAATTCTCTCATAATCTTAGTGATACTTGTGATTCCGAGCGGCACGAAGGATAGGAATATTGCGTAGCTTTGCAGCTTCGTCATAAATTCGCGATGTTCAGCCGAATTTCGAGTCAATTCGTGCGAATCGTGCTACGATCGTTCCCTTCGCGATCTCTCCGGTCGCTTCCTCTTCCGTTTCTTCACTTTGCCTTCTTTTTTTCCGGATACGTGGAGAGGGTTCGCGTTCGCACCCGAATAGAGTTGGATGCCGCTCTCCTGAATACACAATGCGATTTATTCGAAACGCGGCGTATAAAACACAAAGGACCGCGTATGATTGGTAAATTATTGAGGCCGACTAGATTTGTCGGCCAATCACGTAGCGCCCTTAAATAATTCAAGAGAAATACGAGAATGTAGCATGCAAAAGGGAAGCTCCGAGGCGGCAAAAGTCATTTCGCGTGTTGATTCTTGCGTCGCAAATCAATATTCGTCGCAGAAACAAGAACGTAAACCTTTAAAAGGAAACAGGAAAACGATGTGTTTGGTTGTTTCATGCCGCAATTCATATAACTACGATTGTTGCATAACATTGAAACAAATTTATTAATACTTCTCTATGATAGAGAACTATAATACAAAACGTATCTATATTACTTACATTAATATATCAGAGCGAACGTACACACTTCCTTAATTAATATCTAGCTTTTTTTTATATCTCGTAATCCAAGCGCAATCAGTACCACACATATCTACACATGTAACGTTGTCTGTAATTTATGCGGGGATGTAGAAAGCAACGTATAAAAAGTGTTTTGGTCTGCCTCGTTAAGCAATTTCGAACACTGTATAATATAAATGTTTCCTTTTAGCAATTGTAATCTTTTTTGTCGAAGAGTTTCCATGTTATTTAGGAACTATTGATTTTATTCTGGAATTGTTGCACATTTTTTGCCGCAAAGGCCGCAACGTTTTCAAAAGGAATTGCGTTTTTTTCGGTTAGGAAAATTTCGACGTACTCGGACATAACATTATTAATGACTCGTTATGTTGCAATATAAAAATTAAGTTGCAAATAGAGTCAAAGTGATTATCAATGCGATTTGGTAAGAAATAATCGTGTACATATATATGTTATAGTTTGCGAAGAAAAAGTCAAAAGACGCGCTGATAACTTGGCACTCGTTATTATTTATGTGTATTATAATATATATTTGTTATTTATATAATAAAATGAAAATTATTTTATATTTATATACATAATGTATATTTTTTCATAGATAAATTTTGAAACAAACTTTTAAAAAGCTATATGTACTTCTATAAAAAAGTAAAATACCGTCAATTCAACATATTTATATTATTGTGTATATCACATAAAATCGCATAACGTAAGAAACATTTATGAAATTATTTGTACAAAATTGTTTAACAATGAGCTCACAATCAATTCCAGCTAGCTTCGTGGAATACGCATTCGAATATCTATATCCTAAATATTTCCATCAATAATCAACAATAGTGACAGCCTCTCTCCATCAATCAGAGCAGAGAACAAAGATTTTTCTACGCTTTATTTTTTATACTTAACGCGGTCGGAAAAACGTAAAAGTCGTGCTTTTTTTAACGGTTAACCATCAACGGTTTCCCGGCGCAGCTGTCAGCCTATTATCGTTCGACATAGGTACTTTTGGCATCGACGATGAATCTCCGAAGAGTCGAAAGAGGAAATAAAATATCTTTCCCGACTACGCGAGTATTCCTTCGTGATCCGATACGATCAGCATAAAGGCTAGAGAAAACAAGAAAGAAAGAGAACAAGAGAAACTTTGGACATAACTCAGCCTCGTTATCTGACTCGCAAATAAGGCAGCGGAAAAGTTCGCGACATCAATCTGGGCTTTTACCCGGAGATTCGAAGTTGAAACAATGCTTAAGTCACCCCTAACGTATGAGCCCCATGGGGAATGACGAGCTGCTGCTGTTCTTGCTGCAACTGCGTTGCTCCGCGTGGCCGATTCGATCTCGTCCTCCGATACTCGGTCTTGGTCCGGCAAGACCCTCCTCCGAGGGTCATCTTGTGTACCTTCCGTCGTCTTTCCGTGAGCATTAAACGCGAGACACTTTATTACCATCTCTGTAGTTTCAGGTTTCTTGTGACAGCAGCTGAGGATATCTTGAACATCGGCCGAAAGTTTCAAGTCGATACATGCGCTTTCGTGAACAAAAGTCCGGAAAAAACATCGCGATATATTTGTTTAGTCCGTAAGATATTTTTTCTACACACATATGCACGCATACACACACACACACACACACAGTCTCTCTTCTGATTTTTTCAATTGTATTGCATTTTTGTCCCTCTTTTGCTACTTATATTAGCAGTCATAACATAAGTCGCACAAACTTGATTAATTATAATCTAAAGAGCACCACAAATATTTCGCCATAGTTGACGAATATATGTTTCGATATCTATCTAGTTATCTATTTATCTATTTTATTTATCGTCTAGCCAGTCGAATATGGGGAAGACGCTCTCGTTATCTCGATACATGAATGTCTCAGATATATGAATCTAATTTACAATAAATGAAAAAACAGAAATGTTTTTTCGAATTTATATATATGTATATATATATTTAAAGTAATTTGAACTTTTGAATATTCTTCCCGCACATTCTTTCTTTTTTTCTCTAATTTATATCAGAAAATTCAAAACAAATTTCAAGGAGAAGGGCCATGAACCTTAAACATAGGTAGTAGTGTGTAAAACAATAATCCAATTTATTGCAAGTGATATGCAAGTAGACGTTTCGATTCTTGATTGAATTCTCTTCAAAAATACAAATAATCTGTATAATTTAAAATATAGAAGAAATAGAAAAAAATATATAAATAATAATTTGACAGACATACACATTGGTTAGCCAACAGGAACGTTTTTGGCCATAACTTATAAAAAATGTTTTGTTAATCAACATGCAACTCACCAAACTTCACATGTTGCCACATACAGCTAACAGATTGGCATAAAGATTCTAACAATATTAAAACTCGCTACATATGACACAATTAAAAAGAAAAAAGTAAATAGTTAAAACAGATAAAAAATAAAATAAGTCAAATATAAAGAAAATATCAACTGGTTAAAACTGTGCAGTGTCAAACGAATTAAACTGTGTGGTGTTGTTATCAAAGTGAAATTGCTAACCGAAAAACAGGTGAGTCACGTGTGATTAAAGTACAATTCAGAGAAGAAACGGAAACAAACCAAAAGTCATCTATCGAACGTAAGTCAAGTAAGAAATTATAACTTCTTAAACCTATCCACTAAAGGCATATACGCATAATTCAATAGTTTGGTGTCGCTCTGCAGGTTCAAACTTGCCTTCTGTTTCTTTATATAAAGCATTTCAGAAACTAAATGCTTGAAGTAAGAATATTCCTTATCTAAAATTATTATTTATATATTTTTTCTATTTTGTTTATATTTTAAATTATACAGATTATTTGTATTTTTGAAGAGAATTCAATCAAGAATCGAAACTATTTGCATATCACTTGCAATAAATTGGATTATTTTTTTACATACTACTACCTGTGTTTAAGGCTCATATTGGTCCTTCACCTTGGAATTCATATCGGAAAATCTATTCAAAAAGACGGAATAATAAAATTGCAAACTGACATGTAACATACGGCGCGCGGTGTAGGAGAAATGGTTGATTTTATACATATCTATCACGAGTTGTGAAATATTATTATTTATAGATATATATATCTTAAGACGCAAAACATCTCGTGATATAGTTTTATTAATCAAAACACATATCTAAATTCTCGCCGGTTATTTCACTTATAATTATACGTCGCCGAAGCGTTATATATATATTTTTTAGGATAGAATAAAACAATTTGAATACCTACTTAAGAATATTTTTTAAAATTTTGGCTGCTAAGAGAGTTTAGAAACTAAATTAAAAAATATAAAAAATATATTATTTCTACATATACTTCAGCAATATTTAAGTAAATCGCATCTATAACACTGTAATAAGAAAATACAATCAAATTACCTCAATTATTTCACTGAAATTAACCAAACGTAAAAATATGGAGCGCTGTTTAAAGGATAATTTGAATAAATAAAAATAATAAAATCAAATGTTGATTTTTTAATATCTTAAATATAGTCTCGCTTTGTTTACATTGCTTCGCCGTATCCTATAGTTAGATAATAATCATTTATTTACACAAACCGAACTTTAAGTTCGTCAATCATCAATTATGACAAAGCAAGCCGTTTTATGATATACGAATAATATATTATAATACATTGTATCTATACGCGGTAACGTTTGTTCTGTGATACTTCAAAATTTCGATACCTCAGCGATATTTTTTGATAGTATTTGAGAATATTCGATTATACGCACACGAATATTCGATTTGCCGCGTGAAAGTCACGTGTCACAAAGTCAGCGTACTGATCAGCATGGCTAGGCTGAGCGAAAAACGAAAGATGAAGGATGAGAGAGACGCGACCGATTCCACGAATCGCCCTTCGCGCGCGACTCAATCGATATATCGGCGCTTACTTGGTTTGTCATTTGGCATCGTACGATGCTTGCGCATTGATACCGTTTAAATTATTCATAGGGTTCAGGACGTTATGGGCGCTCGAGCTGGCTGGCGCTGGATATCCGTTGTGGTTATGGGCCGTCTCCCCGTTCGCCTGACGTTGAGCGCCACCCGCAGCTACGTTCTGCAAGATAAAAGAAGACATGTGAAGATTGCATCGGCCAGTGTGCGCGCGCGGTGTTTCGATTGGTCGGTTTTCTCTTTCAATTTGGCCCGATCGACGATCTAGACTTAACGAAAAATTTATGCGATCGAGAGCACACCTCCTTTATAAAGTGCCGTCGTACACAAATATGTTCGCCGTAAAACAGTGACAAATGCGATCAAAGCAGCATTATTCGTATTTCTCTATCAATCTATACAAAAATACACGTTTCTTTTTTCTTTTAATAATATTTTGTCCAACAACTAGTTGTTAAATTATGAGTTATATCAATACGAGTGATACCGTACCACTGTAGGTGAATCACACTGACCGCCTTAGTTAACAAATTCTGGTTAGTGACTCGTGTCCTTGTCTAGATTATAACTCTAGCTGTAACATAGATTGAGAAAGAAAATTTTAATCAACCATGGTAATTGATCGCTGATCAATGTATTGCTGCAAATGCTCGTAATTACAGTCTGTAAAGCAAAAACAGACGCGCGGTCGATTTTCTCTCTTACAATCTGACGCGATCGATGATTTTCATTAATTGAAAACATATATTATTATGCATGACTATAATATATTTAAAGTTTATTCATTTATTGAAAAACACACGCGTACACGACTAAAGTGTATTTAAGGTTTTATTATCTAAAGATCTTACAAGTAGATTTATAGATTTAAAGTATCACACATAAAGCAAAAATCAAAGGTGAATTTTAATCAATAACATATCCTATATATGCAACTCATTTACTTCATTTGAGATTAATTGCCAGAATTATTAATTACTAGAAATGTGATTTGTTAAATGAGTCGTGTCACTGGTTCTGATACATGTCTATAAATAAAACTTGCATTTACGAAATTCATTTTAATATTTTATATAATAATCATATAGCATTTAACTTATTTTGCATATTCTCAAGCTCTTAAACACAGACGTATGTGGTATGCGGTTAAGAATGACATAAATGAATGACATAAATGAATTATTATTCTTTATACTTAAGATTAAGGGGATAAAAGTCTGTTTTATCGATAAAACTGAATTTTTTGCGCACACTAATCTTTTTTTTTGTCTATGTAGATTGATAAATCCTTTTCTACAATTAAAGTATATACAATAAGAGATCCGGGACGTTCAAATTTATATAACAAAATGAAAAAAATTGAAGTTTAAAAAACATTTTAAAAAATTTTTGTTATATAAATTTGGACGTCTCGGATCCTTTATTGTATGTACTTTAATTGTAGAAAAGGATTTATCAATCCACACAGCCAAAAAAAAGATTAGTGTGCGCAAAAAATTCAGTTTTATCGATAAAACAGATTTTAGAATCCGCTTAACGATCATTTAAACGTATATATTAGACGTATATATTAGAAGACCTATGAGATAGTCAATCTGCAATTCTGAAGAATATAATTCGGTTAGAAAACAGCTTATTCATTCTGTAATTTAAATCGCGTCAATCGTTCACCTCAATCAGCCTCGTAAAACTCAATTTTAACAATTATTCACGACGAGGCACGTAAAACTCCGCATACGGAGAGTCACACTCTTTAGATTTAAGGGGTTGACAATGCTAACGAATTCACGAATTCCTCTTTCCCTCGTCTTTTCTCTAACGTGTTCTTTTCTTCTAAGATTCCACTTCAAAAACAAAAGATTCAAGGAATAAACTTGTATCTCAATGCCCGAGTAAAAGAGAAGAGGACGGTTCAACTCAACTTGATTCTCTCTTTCTCTTTCTCCTTGCCGATTCTTTATCTATCTTTGTCATCTCGTTTGATATAGTCATATTAACGTGCCTAGAGCATCCCGTAGGAGAAGTGGAAAATGTATTGGGCCTACGTAAGTACTACCGGAAACTCCGAACTTTGTTCCCTTTCCTCTCTCCCGATGTATCTCTTTTCTTCTCTCATCCTACCGATCCGACTTCGTCTTTCGACTTTCGTCGCCGTCTCGTCTTTTCTCGCGAATACGCGTGCCTACCTCTCTTTTCCCTCCTCTTTCGTTGTCTTCCTCTTCAGTTTCTGCAGTAAAGGTGTTAAATTATACAGGCTTAAAATTCGGCAGACCGTGTGGCTCAGCCCCTCGCGACGAGATCCTTTCACGCCACAATTTCGGCCCGTAAGTTGATCATACTAACTTTCGCACAGCGCCGAATTAAGCTTCCGTTTTCAGCAATTACCGCGCATAAAACGTCTTGAAATACGAATAACAAATTGTTGATAATTTAAAATGTAATCTTTTTTTTTCTTTTTATTTCAAAAAATACAAAAATGGGAAACGTTGCAATCTTTTTTATTACATGCTATTTTATTTCAGTTTTGCATACTAAAGGCAAAGATAGAAATAAGGAAAATGCAGATCTTTCACGAAGCCCCGTGAAAAATGTTATCTTCGAGGTGTCTTAATAAAGCATTTTTCTTGTTCTAAAACGTGAAAAAGCGCAGCCGCGGCACAGGAGCTGCGATTGCACGGAGTAATTAACTCGTAAATAATTACGATAAAAATGACAAAGAGCTGCTAGAGAAATGTTTTATCATCTGTCTCCATGGCGAGAGTAACTTTTTTTCTTAAGAAAAGGAGATCCTTAAATCTCGTCGCCGTGGGAACTCTTTCTTCCATAACTACCAGTAGAACTTCTGTCTCTCTCGCATTTTGCGTTTCCTCTCGATGTACGAATATATCGAATGCTTCTCTCTCTCTCTTTCTCTCTCTCTCTCTTTCTCTCTCTCTCTCTCTTACTCTCCATCTTTCTCTCTGTCTTCGTTCTTCTATCTCAAAAGGTCCCTCTCGTAATTAAGAAATCTCCGTGGAAGGCTCGAGACCGCTGTTGAACGCTACTGTGGGTTAAATTAAGTCTATGACTTATTCAAGTTTTATCTACAATTGCCAGAGGAGGAATTACCATGCTATGGATTTACTGCCGAAGTCGTAATCAAACGGCACGCGCTTTGCGGAATCTGGTGTTCGGATACGTAAATATAAGTTTTTATATACGCACATACAAAATGTCTGAGATTCTCATCAAAATCAAACACATCTTCTCGATGTGTAACTGTTCAAAATTATGTTAAGCGTTAAAAGATAAGTTTAGCGATGGTATTGTATTTTTCTCTGAACATTATATATATAGACAGTAGTGATGAGTTTTCGAAATGACAAGCTTACAGCGTTTTTTGTGTTTATATTCGCTCTTTACTTCGCGGGCCATAATCTTCTCGGGTTTTTCCCGACACTCGAGAGAACTTTGCTCGCGAGAATAAGACATTAATCGTGACTCGGCGCGAGGGTGGCGAAGCGGGGCCGGGTAGTTTGTAACTGACGGTAAATACGTAGCATCGCCATCGCGAGGGCTTAGAAAGAGAATCGCGTGTCATTTGTCCGTTGATCTCCCGCAGATGGGAATCGGCCAGGTGCGCGGCTCGTTTCTCCGCGGCGCGATCTTTTCTTACGCGCAAAAATTAGCGCCACCCACTGAGCACACTTCTAGGTCGAAGGCGGTTCCCGACACGAGATGAGAATTAAGCAAGACGTCGTTAATCGCTCTGAGATCGTTCAAGAGTAGAATTTACCGTCTAATGACTCAGCGCAGCCGTTTTCTGATCTGATTCTCTCTCTCTCTCTCTCTCTCTCTCTCTCTCTCTCTCTCTCTCTCTCTGTCTCTCTCTCAAGGAGAAAAGAAATTTATTTTAACATCGTGAGCTAAAAATATATTGCGAATATTAAGAAAGATCTTTATCGATTGGTTTGAACTAAAACTTTTCGATCAATTCGATTTGAATTAGCGCACATTTAGATTCTTTTACATTGCATGTTTAAAGATAAATAGAGTAAACTGTCCAGTAAGTGATTGCTTACCTATAAATAACCATTACACAAAAAATGTAAATTATAGGCTTAAAAATTATTAAATGTTTATAACCGAAGAGATATTTATTTGTCTTTTAGAATTTCTTATTTTTTAACGGTGATATGCAAACAGTAAGAAATCAAATTCTTATTAAAAATAAGAATGGGTGTGTGCGTTTATCTACTAGAGGTTTATGCTTGTTGCACTTTATAATTAATTTATAATTACTTACACTACAAAAGAGTAATTATTTTTATAAATATCTAATACAACATTAATTATAAATGTAATTTTTAACAGTTATTTTATTGTTATAAGTATGTTTATTCAAGGATTATCTCTAAACATACATAGATTCAACAATTTAGTCATTTACTGGTTGGTTTACCCAATATATTTCTTTTATTTTGCGCGTTTATATGGTTTTTTAGTTATTTTTTTATTTTTAAAG
Organism: Pseudomyrmex dendroicus; assembly: GCA_014825645.1. Classification (NCBI taxonomy): domain Eukaryota; kingdom Metazoa; phylum Arthropoda; class Insecta; order Hymenoptera; family Formicidae; genus Pseudomyrmex; species Pseudomyrmex dendroicus. Next base: position 19,545 of record QVNZ01011643.1, on the reverse strand, counting down.
ACCAAGTGTATTTTGATTATATTGGAAGTCGCTCCGTTTGCCATTTCAATGCCGAGGCAAACTTAAATTCTTGCGACGGGTCCATCACCACGTTCCTCGGTAATAATCGTTAGAAAAGTAAGCTCCGGCCACGTAACACATAGCTCTCTCTCTCTCTCTCTCTCTCCGAGTTGTTTCCCAACTAAACTCATAATCTCGCATAAGCTCGCAAGCCGGGCTTTCCCATGCGAGCTTTCTCGGCGCGCGCGTTGTATAAGGGGCCGCGCGGAGGCTTTACGTGAAATTCAGCCAAGCACGGTGCACCTAATAATGCGCTCGTTAACAAGAACGACGTGTACACGCGCGTGCGAGAGCTCGTGTATACACTGCCTTTCTCTTTCTCTCTCTCTCTCTCTCTCTCTCTCTCTCTCTCTCTCTCGCTTTTTCTTCTTGTCACGACACCGGTGGCTTGCGCCCAACGTTGACCAAGAAGTAATCTAATCGGTCGTTCAACGATCGATCAGTGAGAAATTTGTCAGGTCAAAAAATATTGTTCCCTTTTCTTTTCTGATATTTTGAAATCATATGAAGTTTTGCGCACCTGATTTTAATTTTTTCAAGTTCAATATATACAAATAAACAAACACAATTTTAATTAAATTACAAGTCTGACGTTCATTGTGCGCAATTTTATGACATTCTCTGATGTAATTCTAAACAGATCGTATTCGCGTATAGAGTATCTACAATGAAGGATTAATGATGGACTAATGGCTTTGTTCAGTACGGGAATATGTCTGTGGCTCTGTATAGTACTGCATTTGATGATGCACGTCCATTTCGCTAAACGCTACATTTCGAGGGATTAACCGTGCGCTACATTAATTATTATTAATGGTATCATATCCTATTCTGACACATTCTATTCGGATATTCTAATGCATACGTCATATCGATATTCCTAACTTTTTTTCATTTATATCGGAACAACTATTTTATATCAGTCACACGAATGATCCATGCAATATGTAATAAGAATTGAGTAAGTATGCGCAAAACAAAATGCTTTAAGTATTTTAAATTTGATAATATTAACTCATACATTATTACACATATTAACCCTTTGGTGGTCGAATTTCAAAAATAACGACAAGTTGCAGATCAGACCGGGTGTGAGACCCACGCGACTTTAACATCGAATATTTCCGCAAAAAATCAATATTTTTTCAATTTCTTTTTTCTTGTATAGAAAGTTTGAACGCTTCTGCGTTGATTAAAGAAAAACAAATTGGAAAAATTTCTAGTAGTTTTAAAGATATAAGCGTTTAAAAAAACTAATTTTTTCTAGAAACGCCGAATGCGCTATTTCTGAGTGGGTCTAGAAGATCCACGTCTGACTACGAAGATAATGATAGCTCGATTAACATTTATTTTATTAACAGTTTTTTATATTTTATTTCCGATGTAATTCATATGTTAATACATACATTTTTCTTAAAAAACTATATAAACATGGGATCTTTTTTTAAATCTACTTCTCTTTCTTTGTGAATTTGATTTGATATCTACGTTTTCGTTATGTACGCTTTTATTAATTTCGAAATAGATAAAGATTGAACATTCGAATCCAAAGTAAAAGTGACGTTAAATCAAGAGTTTAATTTTGTCGAAATTAGTTTCGCGTTCAACAAACTTTCAAGAATCTAATCGCTTAGAAGCAATATAGAGGACGTTGTAATGCCTCATTCCCCGTACAAATCTCGTACTGCGCATTGATCCTCTTAAATTCCCATGTACCTTCCGTCTTGGCATTAGCATATTATCTCACATCCGCGGCCTCCCTTTGCTCCTCGTCGCTTCAACCCCCTTCTGGCACCTCTCCCCTCTGATTCGCGAAGGACTTCGCAGACACTCAAGAGTTTGTTTTAAAACTCAGATAATCGTTCCAAACTCTTCTCGCGTCTTTCTCTTTCTCGTTCTTATTTCTCGTGTCTATATCTTTTCCACTACGTTTCTTCTCCCTCATCTTCCCTCTCCATATCCTGCCTCCAAGTCCCGAGGGGAAAATTAGACCGAAATAAAAGTTCTCGCCAATTTTTAAGCGCGTTACACTTGTCTCTAAGGAGGATGAGATTGCCGCGCGACTCCTCGATCGAAACTCTTCATCTGGAAATGGAGCTAGAGCTTCAATGAGTATTTTCTTTCATTGTCACTATTTGCTGAGCAACGATATTGTTCTTTAATCTACTTTTTTATAAGAATATAAAAGTACAATGTGTTTTTCTTTACTTTTTTTATTTTAAAATTACAGTTTTACACTAATATCATTTTTACTGATTAAAAAATTATTAATTATGTAAATCTGAGATAAGTTAAAACAGAAAACAAAAAACAAGAATTTTTCATGTTGATATTTAATTCGAAAATGTGATCGATGTCAAAGCAATTCTCTTAATAGCGTTCCAAAATATATGATAAAGTTTTAGTAGCTATATTATATTTAATACATATATTATATTTAATAGCTATATTATATTTAATATATTATATTTAATAGCTATATTAATATTTAATAGCTATATGATAGTTGATATAGAAACGATTCGTCATTTCTTTGTCAAGACGAGACTCGATTGTCGATGGATGCTGACGGCTGAAGGCGATCCAGTCTCGCCGCTTCTCTTCACTCACTCATCCTCTCTCTCGATTTACCCCGGATCAGGCATACTCGAGTTATTCGTAAGCAACACTCCCCCAGCATTATTCGCCAGAAGCGCGAAGGATCCTTCTTCGGCTGAGAAAGATTGGGACAGCTGTCTGTTCTCAGGCAATCAGAAAAACTACCATCGTCGCCTCCCTTCCACCTTTCGCTAACGCTACTTGGGTTACCCTCCCCCCCGACGAGCCACAGCTTAAGAAGAGAACAAGGGTGGCAGCTACCTCCAGAACGAGCACCCTCTTCGCGGTTTTTAAGAATCTTAACGCCTTTTCTCCTTTCTTCCTTATTTTCTCTCTCTCTCTTTCTCTCTCTCTCTCTCTCTCTCTCTCTCTCTCTCTCTCTCTTTCATATTTTATAGATGCTTTCAATTTCGTCTTTACGCTTTATCACATTTGTTTGTACTTTTTTAAGTATTTCTGATTTTGATTAATTTATATGTTTGATTAACTTATTGTTCAGTCTATTACTTGATGCAATTCCGTCATTTTACGATATAAATAAGAAGGTCAAACACAAACAAAAGGTTGATGAATATATTCAATTAAATATGATTACATAAAGATAATAACGAAACGTTTCGTCCCTAACTTGAGATATCTTTAGTCGTAAATATAAATAAATTAAATACGCAAACAAATTAAAAATTATATAAACAAAGATCTGTCATTTTAGTTTAATGCATTTACAGTATATTTTAGTATATTTACGATGTTATATATATATATATATATATATATATATATGAGAGACAAAAATCTATATGAAATATAGATTTTTATATATAGATTAGTTATATATAGATATGTAATTCCTCTTATTTAGATGCAGAAATGTCAATTTTCCGGCTAGGTAAACGGAACAGTAGGCATCTTGAGTGTTCACCGCGACAATCGACGGTATTTACGCTCTAGGAACGAGATGTCAAGAGGGATCCATCAGGCTTAGCGTAATAGATGCGCAGACGACATTAGCATGCCACGCCGATTATTGGCATTAGTCTGCCATCCCGTTATTTCGCACACCGGTCATTTATAACCCGTAAACCCCTCCAAGCGAATCGATATTGCGTGTGAAAGCCGTGTGGATCCGCACAATATCGCAGAATATACGAACGTGCCAATTTTTCTCGATTGTTGACGGCAGCAGAAATTTGCAATAAAAAAAAAAACAAAAAAAAATCAAACAAATTTTATTTCCTCGCGCGTTTTGGCCAATAAAAATATATCTCATAGTAATTAAACGCGGCACGCGTCGCGCTTGGAAAAGACGACGAGAATTTTCGCGACAAGTTCACAACTTTTAAAGACTGAGACATCACTCGACCTTCGACGTCGAGGGTGATTCACACGCGCGTGGGTGTCCCTGAAAAAATGTTTACACGGTATATTTTCACTCACGCGAACCGATATTTCTTTAAACATTATAACCAGCTTCCACACGCACGCACGCACGCACGAGAGCGAAGGAGCTTGTTGCGACGTTTACGTGGCGCAGAAATAGAGTCGCAAGGGTTACCAACCCCTGAATTACACGCAGCTCGCCGGCGCGGCGCGATGGTTAAAGGGAGGAGTGAATTTGCATATTATAAGTAGTACACGTTACCGAGCCTCGATATCATCGGGCTAGGGAACCTCGTTATTCTGTGCGTACAATTCGAGCGTGTGGCAGGCATCTAGTACAACCTCTAACACCGTCTCTCCACGACGACGTTTCGAAGTTTTGAACTTTCGCGACTAGACCATAACGATCGACCGTTTTATAACGGTCTTTTAACGATCTTTTAATAATGAAAATAATTACGAGCGACATTCTTAGTTACAGCGATCGCGATAGTCTAAAGTTTAATAACTCAATCGTCCATTTCGAGAAAAACTTGTTTCTAAATTTTTTATTTACAATCAATCTTTATCAATAAATTTCAATTTTTCCAATTTTTCTACAAATGATTAGTTATCTTTTCCTGTAAATTAATTAATTGTTCGAATTATTGCACTTAAATTGTCGCGAATTAAAATACGTGATTGTTGCTATAGAAAGACGAAGCGGAATCCTTGCAAGACGGTGTCCGGATTAAATGGATAGGCCTCCTAGGGTCAAGTAGGACGTGGTCCTTCGTGCGGCAGGAGCTTAAGATATTGTTTTGAAGCAAGACTGTTGCCTTAGGATAATCAAGAAGACTTAATCCCAACAAGCTTAACGCCGATGAGTTCATAATTCTGGACGTACTTTCTCATGAAAATCGTCTTCTCGTCCTCGCTTACAATTTGTCTTTTGTCGTCACCATTTTATACTCGTTTTACTTCCATTTATTTTATTCAATAAAGTTGAATTATTTTTCTTCACTTCTTAAAATAAGAAACCCGATTTTATCACCATATTTGTGTAATTATTTAATGTTCCTTTTAGAATTTTTATTGTGGTCAGTCTTGGTTTAATTTGTGTAAAATTTTTTTAGATTATACATAATTTCTTACACAATAAGTCTTTGTAATTTCGAAATGGCAGAAGCCTGTCAATCTTTTCGGAAAGTAAAAGAATTCCTTTGCACGTCTTGTCGTCGATGGAAAGTGTCGCATGCCTTAACGGGCAAATCGTTAAGGCATGCGACGAGGCTTGCTTAACGGGCGAGCTTAATTAATAAGGACACGCGATATCCTAACTCGTAAGACGACGGTAGGATGGTAAAGCATGCTGAAGCCCTCGGGGAGTTTGTTGTCCTCCTTTGTTGTCGAGAGGGTCAGAACGGGCGACCTGCCACTTTAACCCGCCTTAAGGGGTTGCGCCTTGAGGAGTTTGAAACCTTACGGAGTCTGAAATCTGATGGCCAGGGTCCAGAGAGAAGATTTCACCACGATGCGCTGTATTTTGCACAGAGTTATCTCAACGCAACTCGATCGATGAATTTTAAACGGGACTACACATATGCGACAAAAATTTGTTGACAATGGAAGAACATGTTTTTACCTGCGGTTGAAGATGAGTCACTTGTCTCTTGATGTGCGCCAAGGTCGCGCTAGGCGGAGGATGCAGAGCCATGTTGGCGAAAACGAGCCTTTCTTCGTAGTCGTACTCACACAGAATCTTATTGTCGCACAGATAAAATCTGTCGCCCACGCAAAATCTGCAATCAAAAATCAATTCCGTCAAATTGGAACGCGCGCTATAAATGTTTTTGTAGAAAATTTTTACTTTAATGTTTAAAACAACGCGTTCACAGATAATACAGACAATATACAGAATCAATAGCCTAATAAACAAAATAACGATCGTTATTGCAGATTCGCTGCTTATAAGCGGGAGCAGATTGACGGGACGAAAGCAATTTCGCTTACGAGAGTTGTGCGAAGTAGGCAGAGCGGTAAATAGCGTGCTAATTCCTTTTAAGACCACTTTCCGTTCTGCCCCGCCGAGGAAATTGCTAGAAAATAAAAACAAGCGGCGAAATGTCCGCCCTCGCCTCCGTCTCCTTCGTCGGCTTCTGCCGACTTTTAAATGTAAATTTTCAGTCGATTCGTAAGCATCGCGCTCGAATTACCGCAATTGGAAATCTCCGCAATTCTTTCTTCTTCTTACTATATTACTACTATATTCTCTTGCTATGTTCTTTTCTTGTACACGTGTATCGATGTCTTTGAATTTCTTTCTTGTTTATACCAATGAGAATTAGAATTTTAAGTGGCGCATTGTACATCAGAATTACAGGAGGTAAATTTGTGTTTGTTTTTTTTTTTTTTTTTTTCTTGATGAGTAATATCAGGAACGGCGCGACGAAGTGTATTTTAAAATTCAGCGTATAAAAAGTGCGGGATTTTGAAGTAATCCGACACGATATACATACCGCCGCTGCACGCGGATTTCGAGATGGCGGCGAGGCGCCGAACGTGCTCGGCTTGCGATATCAGAGAAATAAGGTTGCCACCGGGGAGGTTATACGCATCGACCAACTGTCGCCCCCGCGCGCTGCGGGGCCTTTAAAATCAAAGATTTCACATTTTTCGTTTTTATTGCCGGTTTAAAAGTCAATTTTTTTTTCTCCACCGCGTTCTCTCGGGCTGGGCGGAGAAGCGTCCGCATAAAGGGACGGTTACGCCGGAAATGCTAAAGAGCCATGAAAACGGGTTCGTCGAGGGCGGTCGGCGTTTCCACAATAGATCGGAGATCCGCGAGGGACACGAAAATCGTTTCGTCGGTTAGATCCACGGAGCTTGAAAATTCCTGTCAGGCGCCGGGACCATCACTCTCCGCAAGTTATACGTAGCGTGGGTATATATATCGATCGCGATATGACGGGCGTGTTCGCGCGATTTGTCTTGCAGAAGGGCTCGCAAAACTTGAAGTTGTTCGGACATGTCAAATCCCTCAGATATTACTAATATGTACAACATAGATTTGAGAAGAAAATCGATCCTTGTTCCCTTATTTTTCTCGAGTGCGTTTTGCGACGCAATTTTAATTTTTTTTTTTTTTTTTTTTAATTTAATTATGTATTTTTAATTTATCTTTAATTCTGTATTATTTTTTGACCTTGGTAACACTTAAAAGCAAAAATAAAATATGTATAAAATAATATATATATATATATATATATATATAAATTGTATGTTTAACATTTCTTATATCTGTAACATTATCTCTATCTTGAGAGAAAATGTTCAAATATTTTTAGTTAAATGACATTGACAAATATTGAGAAACAAAATATATAATTCTATTTACCGATAAAAGAGGCAGTTCTTATTTTTGAAGAGATCGTCGATCAGTCGTGAAAATTCTGCGATAAAGTATAAATACCGGAGTGAAACACGCACCGTCGGTTCGTACTTTACCGGTGAATAATAAAAGCATTTTTTGGCAAGAGTAGACGGGCTTGTACATCGGCTACATACGGCTATTGCGTATTCAACGGATGTGCTGTCCCGCGCTGGAATCCTGTTTGGATTTTATGTCGGGATTTCTTTGCCGAGTGGTTTATACCGGCGCTTATGTAAATGCAGACGTGATTTTTTTCAGCACCTACTCTCGAGCCACCTGAACGAGCGCGCGTCGCATTCGTAGCATTCGAAACGAGCCGAGTCGCCGTCTTCTTCCTTCTCCGAAAAGACCATGAAATCGCAATGAGGTTCCACGACTTACGAGATTGTATCCTGCGGAATCTGCATCTTTTGTTTACAGCGGACTCAGCGATGTGTTTTCAATATGTCGCTAAGTAGCTCGGATGAGTTCACGAAATCGGAGTGCCAAGTTGTGTGTGTACAAAATTATGAGTATCTGATCTACATCTTATATTCTTTTCTACATTGTATTATTAAAAAAAGACGTTTATATACATCCACACAGAAAAACTTCATTAGATGTCTAAATTAAACGTCAACAGAGAGCTCCATGCGATATCTAATAGATGTCTAATGGAGATTTTGTTCTATGCGGGAATGATCTATATATAATTAAGAAATAATCTGAGATGATTGAGAGATGTTTTTAGATTCGCTATAACTACAGACACATGTTCTCAACATAACTTTACTAATTGGTTGTGTAACTTTGATTCTATTTCCATACCGCCATTCAGACGGTTTAATTATTATTTATTGTTAGAGTGTTCAAAAAGATAAATGCGAACGAGAGATTACAAATACCTACATTGTCTTGCATTGCGGACACTCGACTCGAAATAACTAGCGATGAATCTATATTCGGTTTCTGACTGGCGACGACATAATTGAACTTAAAATATCGTTTTGATCGACACATGAATATGCGACATATCTTGATCGGTAACCGCGCGTGCGCGTAAGTATTGGGAAAATTGTAATATGTATATATAAATATACTTCAATGTTATTTAATGAAATCGGAATACTGTCGAGAAATCGAGATGCGTCAGTGATTTCATGCAAAAAAATTTAATGTCCGCTATCGATCACCTTCATTAATTCAACGATCGAATTAATTAATGCTTTTGCTTACAATATAAAGAGAAATTTAGGATTTTTTTGAGATTCACGATCTTTTATCGTAGTTAGATTTAATGATATAAATTCATGATAAATTCACATTAAAAACGATCTATTTGTATAAAAATATTTTATGTACTTATCTTAATCTGTTATCAAGCACAAGAGTATCTCATTTCACAAAAAAATAAAAACAATAGGGAATAAAAGAGAGACAAACGAAAGAGCGAAAAGAAAGAGAGCGAGATTAAACCTGTGTGCGCGATTGGAACATCCAGTATGAACCACCATAAAAAGCAATGCGCCCTCGTAACGGGGCACGATAAGTACCGTGCACGGAGTAAAATCGATCCCGGGGGCAGCTTCGAATCATGCACCATAAAAAAGAACATTACAGGGCGTAGGTGCGACAGGATGAGAAGTCTCGACGGAGCGAACAGAGGAAGTATGGTCCTTTATAATGGTGTCGTGATTTCGCATCTAGATAGACGACGTATGTATTTGCCGATAAACGCTGTTTATCGCAAACGCTAAACGTTGAGTCCATTAGTATCACCAGCCGTTCTCAGTTTCGTAAACGTATTGCTCTCCCGTCCTTCTAAGACCTCGTTGAGAATCGAAAAAAAAACGACTTCGAGAGGAACCCCATTCAAAACAAATCTAATTGGATACAAAAGAAAACCAGCATGCTGACATCGACAATTATGTTTAAATGACGAAAAATATATAAATGACACAGTCAATCGATATACTATATTTAACGAAGTGAATGATGTCGTCTACGTGATGTTTATTGATTTTGTTGTATCGAAAGAACGATAATTGTCACGTTGAAATTTGCAGAATACAATATAGCTCGTCTTTTTAAAAGCCAGTCCAACGAGTCATACAATATAATACATTCCATGGAAATCAAAGAACAAATTAACGTCGAAGAGGCCAAACTGTTAAACGTTTCTCTGCGACGCGTTTTCCGTCGCTGCTAAGTCGAGAGAAAGCCTCCGAGATTCGTCGGCAAACACTGCGAGCTCCGCAACGTGGGAAACCCCAAACGGCAACACTTCGGCGGTAGTCAAGATCGGAGGGAGAGGTTTGTTTGAAGCCGAAGAGGGTCGTGCAGAATGAATTTCGTACTCAATTGTGAAGTCTTCTCTGAGAACAACAAAAGAGAGAGAGAGAGAGAGAGAGAGAGAGAGCTCTAGATCGAGGTAGATAGGTGTATATAGGTGTGTGTCTGTACATGGATAGACAAGAGGGAGAGAAAGCCAAGAAAACGTCTATACTGCCGGTAGTTGGTAGTGCTCGTACTCAATTTGCATCAAACTATGAAGAGACAAGCGCCACCACTACTACCATCATCACCCGCTCACCCCTGCCTCTGTTTCCGAGGCCTCCACTCTAACACCTGATGGAGCCGCGTCTCCGTCCTCTCGCGTGACGCTCCATGCCGAGAGACTAACGCGTTTAGCAGAGACTCGAACCTCTAATCAGATCTTCCGACAGCAACGGGCTTTCTAAGGTGCCGCTAAGTGTGAAGTTAATGGAGTCAAGACGTCGCGTCCCGAGACGCAAAACTCGAACCGCGACTGACTATCTAATATAGCGGAATCGAGGATATTCTTTATTCATCTCCATGTCGAAGATCGGCAAGCTAAGAGAACAATGTTGGCATGATATAAAATATTTCGAAAATTTCACAGCTAACTGCAAATAAAAAATTATCTGTATAAGTATTTTATATATATATTTATAAATTTAAATTTGTTTACTTAAAAAGTATATTTACAGTTTATTACAGTTTAACATTTAAGTATATTACAGTTTACTTAAAAAGTATATTTACATGTACTTTTAAATTAATAATTTATATTATATGTATAATACATACATTTCTTTATTTTTTGAAATTGTGTAGATTTGAGGGCAAAATCTATTAATTAAATTATTTGTTTCAAGCAAAAGAATAGATCAAAGAAATAGATTGAAGTTCAACTGGTTGACATTTTACAATGTCGCACTACTAAATAGTTACTTATATCTTCCGTTCCGTCGCGCGTTGCGCACTTTGTTGCTTGATAATGGCTGCTTACCTAGCGCGTTCTCCTGTTAATTAATTCAGACTGTCAGGGTATCGGGGAACCGTGGCGCGCTAATTCGATCAGCAGTGAATTCGCTCGCTTCGGTGGCGAGGGCTCTCGCCGTCAGGCTTCCGGGGAAGTACGAGGAGGAGAGCCTTCGCTTCCACGACGGATTTGCTCCACAGACAGTTGACGTCGCTATCTAAATGTCACTCCAGAGGCGTGTCGGAATGCCACTCGATAACACACAACGCGGAGCGCGCCGTCTCGAATCACGTCTCATTGTCCGACGTGAGATCCGCGATCGCATGCACGAACGATGGACGGATGTCGCTATCGCGAGCGAAACGACGTTTATACAAGATGTGCCGCGTCGCGCCGCCCGGCGAGAACACTTTGCATGTCATCTTCAACAACGGCAAAATTACGATAACTAGCATCCCAACGTTACGTATACGATGTAAAGAAATTTAACAAAGTTAAAAATTAAGTATAGAAACGTCAAAAAATGCTATTGTTCTTATTTCAATTGTTATTGTAACATAAAAAAAGATTCGCAAGAGAAAGATCACTGTTACATCATTACTATAGTTCCGCCATCAAATAAATGATTAATGAATACGAATTAAAAAATAAACGTGTATAAAAGATATTATTTGGTTATCAATATCTTTTCTGATATTTTTATTTTCAAATTGATTATGCTACTTATTAATTACATATTGCTTAATTTTACATTGCAAAACTACGAATATGTTATATTTTTGGTTTCTAAATTAAAATATGTTTTAGAAGATTAGGCAAAAATACTAATAAACTTTTATAAACAAGAACCTCACGATTAATAAATCATTATTTATTTAATTGCTATACAATTATACAAGTTAATTCAATTATAAGTATAAGTTAATTAAACAAAAACAATTGTGAAGTAAGATACATGGTGCTCACGAGTACGTTTCATGCAATGCGGTAAATAGTATTTCTGCGAAAAAAACGACTGTCTCGTATATTGTATGTATGATTTTTATTTTTTTTTTCTGTTATATATAATCGCAGTTTAGTTTAGCGCAAAAGCGGGCGCGGAAACACGCAGAAATTGTCACCATTAACTATTCCGGTCGAGCGTTCAACTGTAAAGCATTCAGCGCGCGCGCGGAAGAAACATTCGTCTTTCTATTAATTTCTGTACGGTGCGAAATTATGCGCGTCGGCCAACCCTAAGCCATATTAATATCGTAGATTACGAAGGAAATTAAGACAGCGATGGGTCGCAGATACCGCGTTGGGACTCAGCGTTGTTCCTTTGTTACTTACGACGAAAGGGTTGCGTCGAGAAGAGTTAAATCGTGTCGCTTTGTAAGCTTGCACGCTTGAGAATGACGATCAACTCATTCCACAAGCATTGCTTGGCAAAAACACAGCAGGACTTTAATAATGGCATTGTCGCAAATCGCGAATATTAAGAGAGAAATATTAGCGGTGTCTGCTTACTTTTATTACTTAAGTCTATAAAATTATGCTTCTTATATAATTGTTAAGAATATATCTTCAAATTGTGTGTGTGTGTGTGTAGGATCTTCTTAAGAATGGATTTAATTATTTGAATAAATATTATAAATTATTTAGAGAAATATTAGCAATTTAATTAATAGAAAGTAAAAAAAACTTGTACAATTAATACGCGTCGCGATATTCAGTTCGTTTTGGAGCGCGTAATCTTTTCGGGCGTCTACTCTTCTCGGCGGGTGCGGATCTTCTCCTCTCTTCTCACCTTTAACATTGATTAGTTTTTGATGTTTTGAATTTGTCGGTTGACTTGTCAACCGACAATCGACAAACATCGAGAAGATGACAAAGGAAAATATTTGTCATTACAACGGTCGCACAAATAGGCTGAAAATATTTATGAAAATTGTCAGCCATTAAATTCGAAAATATGCTTCACGAAAATGTGCAAAATAATTTTGGCTCCTACATATATACATATGCATATGTATATATGTATATATTATAATAAAAGCGTATCATGTTCTTAAAAAGAATAAATAAATAAAACTTAATAGTGTTTTTAGCAATTATATATTTTATGAATCATTACATCATATGTCTCTTCACAATATTGATTATCCTTTTAAAGTAAAGAGAACCATATATTAAAATAAAAAAAACTTTAGATTTTTATTACTTCATGAACATGATGCAAGTTGGCGTTCACTATCTTAACGTGTACATACATTATCATATATCGTGCTTCATCCTAAAAATTCTACATTTATTGAATGATTCTATGCTATTGAAATGGCGACAGTGCGCATTAATATAAGGATAAAACGGCGATAAGAACATCGAGCGATTAAGCAATAGCCGGATCTGTTTCGAAGTCTTTTTGCCAAAGAATCGATTACCTACCTACCGCCGCTCCCTGCGTAACGACAGAAAAACTTTCAAGACGCGGCGAAATTACATCAAAGATTATTTCCGCCAATAAAACAGAAAGTCGAGGAAACACTTCGCGACTCGCTCTACGTGGCATAACAAGACGAAAGGGAAGATGGTAAAAGTCAGGAGGCGCAAGGTTGAACGGCTAAATAGTATCTAAGGGGTGGCTCATAGCGAGAAGAAGACCGACAAGCCTGGCAATAAATCTACGGTCGCCCGAAGCGAGTACTTATCGGTTTGCCGAGATCGCCGGCAACGTCACAGATCGCGAGAAAGCAACCCGGCAGATCTCGTCTTCTTCAAATTGACATCACAGTTTGGAACAAGATCGAGATCTGACATAACGAGCAGCAACGACGACGTTCTGTTGAATATCTATGTGGGGAGTATCAGTGCGAAATTGAACGAGGGAGAGAAATGTAATTTCGGATAAGTGTTGCTCTTCTTCTTCGAACAAACATTCTTCGAATATTATCGTTAGAATACCATTAAGAATGTTATTCTAACAGGATATATATAGGTAATAAAACTCATTGCAGTTTCTTTGATTCGAAAGTCAAACTATGTTTGACATAACATTTTCTTTTATTCTAACAGTTTAAAACATATATATATATATATATATATATATACACATAAATACTCAAATTTGGAAAAATATATTTAAATACATATGATAGAATTAAAATTCATTTTTTGATTTTACTATTTTGTATACATTTCTTGTATACTGTCTTAGTAAAAAGAAAAGTCAATTATTGAAATATGATTTCTTCGAATGATAAATTATGATTTGTTATTTTTAAACATTTGTTGATTTTGAAATAACACAATGACCTTTTAACCACTTTGGACAACCTTACGGCATATTGCAACGTATGACTCGACTTTATTTTAATTCGAAAATCGCACATTTTTAAGATTTTTTCTGTGTGTTTTTTCTGTGTTATTGTTATTCGCAAAGCGAGCGGTTTTGAATTTACTTTTTAAACGTTGTTTTTTATTAATAGTAGTAGTTTAAAAAAATTTTATTAATTTTATTAATAGAAATGGTTGAAGAAAATTTTATCGAAGCCATAAGAAAAATTATTATATTTACTTTTATATCATTATATAATAATGATTAATTATTATATTTACTTTTATCATTCGTTAATTATAACTGTATATATAATATGTTAATTTGTCAATATTGTGAAAAGACATATGATGATATATTAATTATAACTGTACATATAACTCTATAAATAATCGGACAAATTTAAAAATTAGAGAACATACATGATTTTTATAAATGTTGTAATTCATTCACTCAACGACGGCAATTAAAGTAAAGCACCTAATGTTTGGCACTTTAAAGATCTGTCAATTTTTCTTCTTTAACAATATCAACTAAAGAACTGTAAAATAACATTGCCATAAAAAATTTAAATTAATCGTATTATAATGTGAAGTGAAAAGTAACCATAGATAAAAATGTTAACAAAAAAATCAACAAGTGTTAATTATTGGAAGGATGCTAAACTATATGGATTCGGGTATACTCTATATAAGTATTACATAAGTTTTCCTGACGTTACGTGTAGCTTCTAGAGTAACACAGCCGCGAACTTCAGCCTTAGCGCGTAGTCGAGTCGGATGAAGTTACCAACACGCGTTCGTATAGTCCTGACCGGCGGGCATTGTCAAGGTTTTGCGTATGGCAAGTTTACCGACTCCGTGATTTCACTTCAGGCGGATTTGCCCGGATTATCGTCGAGATGCGCTTGAGAGAGAGAGAGAGAGAGAGAGAGAGAGAGAGGGAAAGAGACAGAACTTGATCCGTGGTCCGTAGAAAGACTCGTTAATATCGATCTTGTTATATTATTCCTGCCTTGTGGCATATCAGACCAAGTTTCGATCTGATATCATGATTTTTATCAAATTTGTTTTAGATAATAATAAACTTGTTTCTCTCATTGAGATTTAATTTAGTTCTTCAAACAATATACTCTCCAAAACATATTTGTTCTTACATTAAATACAGAAAAGACACAACACACAAGATGCCGCACTCATCTCCGAAAAGGTGTATGTAACAATACTTTAAATTCGCAGTCTGTTTTATAAAATGTGACGTTAATCAATTTTATCCACGCGCGCTGATTATCGTCTCAATAAAACATTTTTGTTTCGTTTCGAATCAGGTTTAACGTCCACGCGTTGGATGATGGCCGAACGTGCCACGAATTTTGTAACAATTTGGGTATGGTGTGTTGTCAACGATCTTGGTTCCACATCAAACGCAAGGGAACACTGAGCGAAATGTATACAGCGAAGTGTACGGGACGTTTAAAAAGCGTTGATTCAATTTTACGCTCAAAAGCGAGCCTCGTTGCCCTCGATCCATAGCCGAGCGCTGTGGATGACAGGGATACCGGCGGTGGTGTTGACGTTCTGTAATTCGACTGGAAAATATCAGAATCGGTTACGTAACTCGCGAGAAATATTCGATCGTCTCAATCTTCTTCGGCTGAACTGCTTAAAAATTGTTTTTCTGTGTACGTACCGCAGTGTTTTTCTAATATTCACAATATAAAATTGCACACAAAATATTTACAAAATATACTACTATTAAGATTAATATATATAATATTACTACATCAGATAGCATATTGCGAATTAGAAACCAAGAAACTGAATATATGGTAGGCTTAATCAACAAATTGGTCCCTCAAGGGTTCTCAGTCTTCCGGCGCGCGACCGTGAACACGCATAATTCAAAGTTGCACAGACCGCAGTCTAATTATCCAATCTTGTCGGAAACTTGGTTGCAGAATCTCGTTGAAAACTTCGAATTCTGTCGGCACTCGCGAGAAACCGTGAGAAAGAAGCGCTTTCTTAGATCGAGAAAGAGAGAGAGAGTGAGAGAGAGAGAGAGAGAGAGAGAGACATATTGATATATTGTTAATTTTACTTGATTGATTCGGAGGCAAATGTTGACGGATTATTTCGTCACACAAGTTGTCGGCGAAGTTTTACCTCGTTCGAAATTTCAACCTAAACAAGCTGATAGTCTCCTTATCCTTTAGCCTCTACCTCCGGCTGACAGCCTTATCTTCCATAGGGCAGCTTGTTTGACTTCCGGCGATGTCTCCTCCTGACCGGACGCACTTGATAACTGAATACGTCGGGGTCGATCTAGGAGAAGAGCGCGAGAGACACAGCGAACAAAGTACGATAGAGCAAGCAAGCAAGAAGACGAAAGGCAGTCTTGCTACCAGGCTTAGTCGGCCTAATCCTTTCTATGGGATGGGATTTGCATTAAGTAAAGTCCACTAACTTAGCTGAAGGTCCGTTCTACTCTCAAACATCTCGTCACTTTTACTTCTTATTCATGTTCTTTCGATAATTTTTTGTCATTAAGAGAGTACTGAACCTATCTGTTATACCGATACGAGTAATTAGTAGTTTAGATTTATTTTCGTATTTACTGCTTGGACAGATAAACGATTTTCCCAAATAAAAGAAAATAAGGAATCTCAAAGGAATCTCTGTCGGGTCTCAATTTTCTAAAAATTGAACAAAATTGTTTTTGCAGTTACTATTATCTTGATATAAGGTTGTATTATATTTATAGTTCAAAAGTTAATACATGAAAAAGAACAACAGACAGAGATAGAAATACTATCTAAGAATGTAATAAGATCATCAAACTATGATTTAGAAACTTACAATAGGCAAAAAATCTAAACTACGTTTAAATCTAACATAACATATTTTTACATATGTATGTCCTTGTTTCTCTAACGATGCTCTATGGTTGATATCACTTGTATCGGTAACAGTAGTCACGATATATATATGACGTTCCAGAATCCTCTTAACATTTTAACACATATTTGTCGCTGCAATATTCTTGTAACCAAGTATTTTATGTTCCAAGCGTTTTACATTTTGTTGCGTGTGACAATAATCCAAAGTTTTAGACGGATGGTTTTCTTTACGACCTTACGTCCGCGGCCGAGTCTATCGGATATCAAGAATAAGAAAAAGAAGGAGGTTAATCCTCAGGAGCGAAGTAACAGCCATATTTCTCAATAAACAATAAATCAACGGGGTCGTCTAGCAAGGTATAACGCCCCCTCTTATGGATCTACCTTCTCCTTCATTTCCGTCGCCGTTTCTTCGAAATCAACCCTCTCTCGCTCTATCCTGCACTTTCTTATTCCCTCTTGTTCGTTTATCTCTCTCTCTCTCTCTCTTCTTCTCTTTCTCTGTCTCTCTTTCTGTCTCTCTCTTCTCGCTTCTCTTTCTGCTGTTCGGCGAGTCTCCAAGCCCCATTAATCTATGGTTATCTACGGCCCGCGCTGGATAAGTGCGTCGGAATGAGCCATTTCACCCTTGGGAGTTCGAATCCACCCTCCACTCTCGTAAGAGAAGGCCATCGGAAGACTGGCCCTTGGGCATCCTCTTTTGCCCTTCGCGATGAGCTGTGCAAAATTCGCTTCTTAACGAGACTTCTTAACGACGATGCGAGCTCAATGCCGAGCAAAATTGTAGGAATCGAAACTTCTGGTCTCTTACGAAATGGCGTGAATTCTCCGGACGCGATTTTAAAACTCATCAGAAAAGTCGATCGATATGAAAGCACAAGTTGCGAAATTGCCATTTACACAATGGAGATCCTAATAAAGATTCAAATAACAAGACTTGTAGACGCAAAGGTATAAAATATGAAAAGACACGTTACTTAAAAATTTTCTCCCTCCTCTCGTGTTTCGACACACAAATTTCAAAATTCTCAACTCGTATTAAAAACGATATAAAAAAGTACGCGAAACACGTCGAGCCACCGCGATAAAACTGCGACGAACGCGTAAGATGACGGTAAGGGCAAACGATCTGCGTT
This sequence comes from Pseudomyrmex dendroicus, assembly GCA_014825645.1. Classification (NCBI taxonomy): domain Eukaryota; kingdom Metazoa; phylum Arthropoda; class Insecta; order Hymenoptera; family Formicidae; genus Pseudomyrmex; species Pseudomyrmex dendroicus. Next base: position 1,482 of record QVNZ01011643.1, on the reverse strand, counting down.
CCCTCGGTTCTCAGGCAACATCCGGTCGTAGTCCGCCGTCACTTCGTTCTCCTGCACGGTGAATAATGCTCGTAGGTTATCTTTTCACCTTCGAGTCCCGTAAGTAAGGCGGAAAGCCTCCCTTGTCTCCGCCGCGTCTTCGGCCCGACCTAACGAACTAAAGAACAACTTTACTTTACATGCGTCCCGACGGCGTTCCGCCCATCCCCTGTCGACGACGATGGGCGCGCTCTTATCGCCGGAAAAGTTAAGTGGAAGAAAATGCGTCGACTAAGAACAACCGGGAGAAGAACCGGGAGCGCAGACTCGGGATGGCGAGCAAAGTTGAAATTAATGCACTGGACGGGTGCTAGGAATCTGTGAAGCTTTGCTACGTTCACGCGCGCTGAAAGATGTACATACTCGAGCGAGCAGAGACTACTTATGATGCTTGCTCCTCAAAAGTTTCTCGGCAGTTCCGATACAGTAAAATCGATTATCGAGATATGTGCGTTAGTTCGTTGCGATACGATCTCGACGTACTCGAACAATGCGATTAAAACGAAAGCTTATTATAAAGCTGTTGATTACGGTTACTCGTTAGTAGTTTCTAGTCTCTCTCTCTCTCTCTCTCTCTCTCTCTCTCTCTCTCTCTTTCTCTCTCAAATGTTCATTGAAATAGTATTATCAAGTACTTATTAGATCAATGTAAAAGATAGTAAAATAAAACTAAATTTTTTATTATGTGCGCAATTTAGATAATCGTCATTGATGCCAATAAATTTTTTCATCTCGAAATAAGAATTTAATGTACCTGATTGACAAATTCCGAAATCAACAAGTTTATTTAAAATTAGATCTTTAAAAAAAAGAAAAAAAAAGAAAACGATGAATCTTCAGCGTCAAATCTGATATAATTGAAAACAGTTTATAATAAACAACTTGACAAAGATCTCAAGAGAAAGAGAGAAAGGGAGAATAAGATTAATAACTCGCGTTTGATTTTCTCACGCAAGTGCCAACGAACATAATTGAGAAAGATTTATATCTCCCTTACAATCTCTCGCGGCAGCAACTATGCGCGGCCTAGCAAAGTGCCGTTGGACGTGACAAGTGATATTATAACGTGGCGCATTTAACTCCCGTTTATGCCAGTAGATACAGGATGTCTACGGCAGACTTTGCGTAACTCAGAAACCAAATGCGTCAGAGGGGCGGCTTTACTTCGGCTATGATCTGCCAGAGGCAGACTCGCGAACATCACCGCTACGAGAGAATCGTGTTCGGTCATGAAAGATTTTTTTATAAATTATACGACGTCGTGAAACAATGATGATTAAATGTAGTAAACTCGAGCGCGCGCACTTATAGTTTTCTTTAAATTTAACTAACGCACATTGAATTCGCCACGATCAGCGTGTTCAGCTAGTAGATTTATATATATATATATATATATATATATATATATATATATATATATATATATATATATATATATATATA
>QVNZ01011642.1:0-83243 GCA_014825645.1 Pseudomyrmex dendroicus | reverse complement strand
AGAGAGAGAGAGAGAGAGAGAAAGAGAGAGAGACAAAAAATTATAAATTTGTGTTTTAAAGTTCAAATTTATGTATCACGGTACATTTAATAAATAGTTCGCCATCGATGTTATTGTGTGTCGCGGAAGATATGTTTTCGTTTTCATAAATAATTAAAGTGACGATCTATATTTAATCTACACACGCACGTGCGACCGCTACGAAAGGAAGATGTACAAGATCGTTTCTTGTTTTACTCTTAACAATTTTTCACCAATATCTAGGAATTATTTATTTATCGCATCATTTTTAAAGTATATAATGTGTTGTGAAATAATTATCGAAGAAGATAATAAGATATTATATAACTGGTAAATAAATAATTCCCAAGAGTTTCAGATTCACATTAAATTCATTGATAAAAGTGTTTTTGTTTTTTCCTGCTAACATCTCGCTCAAAAATCTTAATCTCAACATTTTGTCATCGAGATGACAAAAAACACTTGATTTTTATGTCGTAAGCGAATAATAATAAACTTATCGTGTATAATCTTTTGAATAGAAAAGTATTTCAGTTATATCCACGATTTTTATATATTTATATATATATATATGTATATATATAATTACATACACACATTTAGGTAGATTCAAAAATCTCGCTGTCAGTGTATTCTAAACATTTGAAAGCTAGACAAACGATTAAGAATCTAAAACAGCGTGTGAAATCACAAAATTTAAATCTCTAATAATTCAACGAGTTTTTACTAATAAAATTTAACGAGTATGTGAACACAATATTATAAAGTTCTTTTAAATGTGTAAACTGAGAAAATTTTAAGATAATTTTTTTAAATCAAAACAGCGTCAGAATAATCGGTTAATTTAAGAAAACTCAAAGCCTATCTGTGGACAGTTTCATCTTATCGTCAGAAAAATCAGTATAATAAATTTATATTTTCAGATGCAAAATTATTCTTATAGACGAGAGATTAAACTTGATTGTTTTATCTATTTTTCAACATTTTGCTATCATCTCGATTTGATTTCTTAATTAAATTGTGGAGCAAATATTGCAAGTGCACGTAAATTAGACAGAACAAAACCGACATTTTTGTCTTTTTTTGAGGAAAAATAATCAGATATATTCGATCAGCCGGCATAGACCACGGGATCTAGCGATCCGGAATAATTTGTTAGGCAATTAAGCTATATACAAACGGGTGCGTTATCCTTAAAGGAGATCGATATGTCTCGTTGGTTGGCCGGGGAAGACCGTTCCGATGGATATTCATTTTTATTTTTTCTTTTCTTTTAATTGGTTTCTCTTCTCTCTCGTTTATTCTTTTGCCGATAATGAGCCGTTGGTCAAGGCCATCACGGCTCCAGAATTTGTCCTCGAGTTCGAGTCAGAATTCAGTTCCAAAGACGAGTCCTGTGGACAGAAAAGGATTACACAAATCTGATTTTGATGTCATAATATTATAATCTCATAAAAGTAGCATATTTTTTTAAACAAAAAGTTGTGTCGATTTACATTTCCCTCTAGTTAAGTCTTTAGACTTTGTTGTGGTTTGTCGTGGTGAAAATTCAAGCTTTCGCTATTTATCAGCGACCATTAGGAAAAGTCGGAAACGCGGTATAAGATTTATCGCGCGGAAAACAAAAAAAAGAGAAAAAAAAAGTATTGCCGCGACATCAATGTCGCCGCCGCTGTGGTCGTCGTTGGCGCCGACAACTCCGATTTACGACGTTCCTGTTAATATGCATCCAAAGAAGAACGATTCTCTATCGTGTGGATGACTGCTTTTAACGGCTGTGCGACGAGAGCGACGCCAGTCATTAGAGCCGCCATGCTGGATCCATTACGATCTTTACGCTCTTTAGGATCCTTACGACAAGACGCGTAGCTTTAGACAATGTTTCTGTCATCGCGTTATTTCCAACAGATTGTGTATTCCGCGCCGGAAGTCTATTCGAGCGATCCGCACAAATGTGCCTGCATCTTGTGATATTTTATTACGTTCAAGCTACATGTCTTTTTACTTACGCCGCGATTAAAGATACGGAAAAGTACGAAGGTATTTTTAATGGACCTCCACACACAAAAGAAAAAAAAAAGCAGCCAGTTTTTCAATTTGACTGGAGATTTGCTTATACACTCAAAAGAAGACGATTTTCCAATTTCTTGCGACATATATAAGAAGGGAAACCGAGAACGAAAAACTTACAATGCTAAGAGTATGCATGATGCACGCCTGCGTGGTATTCTCGACGTCGATCAATTCGTCGCACTCCTCGTGATCCAAGCCGTTAACGTCAGATCGAATCTTGATCGGCGACAGAGCCGCTTCGTTGTCCGTTGACTTGCCACTGTCGGGGGACGGTATTAACTCGTGTCCATCAAGCTCCTCCTCCTCCGCGCGCTCTTCGCAATCCGTAGCCTTGATTTCCTGTCATAGATTCCGTTGATCAATACTATGGTATATCGGATTATCGCGGACCGGAAACCGATTAACGAACGTATCAGTCGATTCAGACAATCGCGAAAAGGAGAGAGATCTACATGCGGAATTACTTATCTCTAGAAAAAAACTGTGATCGCGCATGTGTGAAAAAGTCGCCTTCGCGCGATTAAGCGAAAATACGGACGAAAAAGCGTGCGCGCATAAATATTTGAAAATATCACCGATCACACACAGAATTTAATTAACGTTACGCGTTAACATTTATTTATTTATTTTTTGTAAATACCCTAGTGTTGTTATCAATGATAATAACAATAATCGAAACGATAACCGCAATACTATTAATTTTATTTATTATTTACTTTTACTCCGATATATGCAAACGCAAACACATCGTCATTATTCATTTACAAATACCAGTACGATATCTAGTTTGTTTGTTTTTTGTTTTTACTTCCACACATGCAGCGTCGTTTTTAATACACACGAAAAACGTATAAAAGACTTGTTGAGGTGAAGTCCTCGGCGACATTATTCAGTGGAAAAATGTATAGTGGAGCAGATCGTAAAAGTGAATATAGTTCGTTCGATATTTAACATCAAAAGTACAATTTTCGGTTTTGCTATCTGTCGATGGGAAAACTGTTAAGAGGAGATGGTAGAGCGCGCGAGTGGCGGGAAAATGCCATCACCCGAGGGGGCACGGAAAAATATTACTTCGTCATATGTTTCTCTGTCGATACGTCAACCCCAGAGTTAGCCTCGATGGAATCGACGTGTTCCGCGTCGGTCACTGGGGTTGCTTTTGCCGAGTGCAAGCGCGTACCCCTCTCTCTCCTTCCCTCCCTCTCTCTCTCTTTCTCTCTCTTCCTTTCATCCTTCTCGGCATATACTCCTGTACAACTTCCTGGAAATCGTGCACGTTACGCATCGTCGGCAAGACTGTCTGCGGATATATCTCGTGTCTTCGACGACGATGCGAAGTGTCGCAATGCTTCTTTGTTGCTTCCCCGGATCTCTTCGCGACTCCACGCGCCGATAAATGTGACGGAAGACTACGACGACGTGTCGTTTTGCAGTAAGGGAGGAAAAAAAAGAAGGAGAAAAGGGAGGACGAAAGAGATGGCGTTGCGAGATAAGCTCACGACGAGACGAAATCGATTCTCTTGTGACAATTACGTTTTAATAGTGTTTCGTGTAATATTGTTCGTATATTCGTTTATACGTACAAAATTTTGCAATGACAAAAAATGACGAGGTAAATCATTCTGATAATTCCGAAACTCGATACGATCAAATCCAATTTTTCTTCCACGACACGAAACAAAGTAAATCGACAGCTCCGAGTGACACACGGATGCGATGATCCGCATTATCCGTAACGCGACATCAACAATGGTCAATAAATAATTTAGCCGTTAACTAGTAATGAAACGCGAATTAATTAATGAAAGTGAGAGAATGTTACTTATTTTAAACGATCGGCCATCGCCGCCCGAGCACCGGTTAATTACGTACGTATCTACCGTAGAGTCAAATATTTCCGTTAATTTCACATTTTAATTACTTGAAAAATATGCGCGCGTGGAGAGGTAAAACAATTCTGAAAATTCATTAATTAGTTGCTCAAAAAAAAGAAAAAATATATATAGTATAAGCATTTTTTGAAAGAGAGAGAAATCTCGTCGAGTTGACACGAGACACGAGGGAATAACTGTACGTGCGGTTTGTATGTATAAACCACCTTAACAAATAATAATAGGAATTATCAATAGACAGTGATAGAACGGAAAATAAGCGAAAATATTATTATCACTATTACGATTGCTCTATATATATAATCACCGAAATAATACTTCAATTACAAATAAAAGTAACAAAAGTGCTCGTTGATTCGAATAAAAGGCTTCCTCTATTTCACCTTGCTTTGAGAGCGAGCTACGAATTCCCCTGCCAGTTGTTCGTTCCACCCTCTGCTCTTCCCGAAGCGGAAACTATTAATTCTTCAGTTCGGGTTGCGCGATTTTGTAAAATATTGCCGCATGACGTCGGCGTAAATAATAAATCTCAGACGGCGAGCGGTGCGCGAGAGAGAGAGAAAAATGAGAAAAACAGAGAGAGAAGAGAGCTAACCTGAAAATCCTGGGGAGAGGGCGACGACTCCTTCGGCTGGTCAAGACTGGGACTTCGCGACGGGCTCGGCGCCCTTGTGCCCAGCTCGTAAATGTTGATCATGTGAGCCGCCTGAGCATGGACCATCAGCTCCCAAGCACTTGGAAAAGACAATTTGCAGAGGACGCAGAGCAACGCCGCCGTCGAGTCTCCTGTTTGCAGTTGTGTATGTTAGTGAATAAGTCAAATATACGTACATAGACACACATAAACGCACTTAGTCTTGGTATCGCACAGTGAGCCACAGCGAGGTCAAAACAAGACAAAACTCAGAAAATTATTTCCTTCGCTTCTCTCGTCTGTCAAGTCAATATTAGATTACACGGCAGATTTTCAGAAACAGAAGTTCTGAAGTGAATGATATATGAACATCAGTTAGCCCAAGTTTTCCTTCTTCTAGAAGCCAGATTTAACTCATCGTCATGATTGATGACACGTGTCGGCTTCATACAATTAACTCTCTACCGCTCTAATTTTGTCTCATTCTGTCCTCTTCTTAATTCATTGTGCAACATAATTCGAGCCACCTTAACGAAGGAGGAGTTTGTCGTGCAATGCGAAAGATACTCATTTTTTCAATTTATACAAATAGTTCGTTCATCTTAGCGAAATATAAAAGATTTCGTAAAGCGATGTTCGCTTGGTTCGCGTGATTCAAATTGACGTGGAAAAGAAACAGAAATGCATTATATATTAATTATTAAATATAATATATATATTCAAATTAATTTATAAAATTAAATTTAATAGCAAAATAATTTTCATATGCAAGTAACGCGCGTGTGTTCGCGATTCGCGCGCGCATTAAAACTGCGTTAAATCGTTGGCAGTTCTTGAGTTGTAAAATCGGCGACGAGTACAATCGTCGATTAAAATTGACAGATAAACTGAATGGATAATTATATTAATTCTGGATCTTCCGGTAGGATTCGGAGCGCGTTTACGTACCGGAAGGAGGCGCCTCGAAGTTTATTTCGAGTACATACTTGGGGCGGCTCCGTTGAAGGTGTGACATTTACATGTGAACCGCAGCTTGCAGTAGTTCCGCTTGTGCTCCAACAGCTCCCCGAGTTCCGTGAACATCTCCCTGCAGTTGCCGCAGATCAGTATATCTGGATTGCCTACGACATACCTTCAATTAAACCCAACCTTCATTGCTCAACGGCGGCTTCCGAGTTCTGCTTTGCGAGCAAATAAATTGCAAACTTCAAAATACGCATTACCATCACAATTAATAATGATGCCGGTCATAAAAACAATGTAAACGCATTGCAAAATAATTGCAATATGTATATTCTTTAAATTTTATATAAACATAAAAAAATAATTATATTAAATATAAATACATAAAATACATGTACATTAAATATAGATAATAAATTTACATCCGCCATTTTTTTTATATAAGTCGCGGAATGTCAACTGCTACAAAAAAAAAAAAAAAAAAGAAGCGAAGCACATCGACGGATAATAAAGACGCTTGCGGGATTTTCGAACGCGTCACTTACTGTACACTTTAAGCTGATTCAAGTCGGGTATTGTGCCGGTGTTTGCCGTCGATTGTTGTTTCTGTAGCTTCGGATGCTGCGCTCGTGTCGGTGGCATCAACCGCGGCCGTTTCAACGGCGGTGCCAAGCGCGGTGGAAATGCAGACGAGTAGTAACTGCAAGCGCGAGAATATATTTTTGTAAAATACACTCTTTTTAATTCAATTCGCTAGGCGTTTTTCTGAACGTTTTTACTCTGTTGCAGACGTTATTTTACATTTTCCAACGTTATATATATACGTTATTATTTGCGTTATTATTTACGTCATATTCAGTTTGTGTGTGTGTGTCTCTCTCTCTCTTTCTCTTTGATGTTTGACAATAGTCACTCCTCTCTCTGTATCAACGACTTTGCAAGTGTACAATCTCTCTTACAAACAAGAGTATTTCCTTGAATACATTTGGCAGAATAAATGCGCGGCATTAAATGCATTTTGTAGAATCGTGAAATTCCGCAACGAGAACTCCTTTCGAGGACATCTCTTTGTCGTAATATAAAAACTTCCGACAATGGCACATGTCCTTTTCGTTTCATTTTGATTTGAGAAAGAAAGTTACATTTTCTCTTCCATTTTGTTATTTTCTTTAATATACACAAAAAAACCAAATATTTGAGAGTATTTGAGAGTAGTATACAGAGAGTATACACATTTGATTGTCAATTTCAGAGAGAACATGATATCACTCGAAAATGTCGCGTTATAGTTCTCTATAATTAAAAAAAAAAAAAAATCACGTTTCTTGTAATTATTATTGTAATCGTCAAGTTTTGCGAGGAAATCTCGCCGGAATTGGAAGAGTCGGCAGCTTTAAGAAAGCTAAAGCGATTGTTGCTTTAAAACTTCGAAACTAGTGGCGAGCGGCAAAATAAATTAGGTTTGAATAATTCAAGATGTATCCGGTAATGCGGTCCCTGCAAATTAAGATCGAATTACCACCGAGATTTTTCCTTCGAGAGAGTACATGGTCCCGCGAGCCGATGCATATCGCATAACAATGAGACAAATCGTTATTGTAACGCGTAAAGTATGTAGCACAATGTTACTTATGTAAATTCGAAGCATTTCTGGAGAAATTTCCGCGTGTTAAAAAAAAAAGCCAGTCCCCTTTCTCTTTTTTTTCTCTCAAAACTCATGTCAACCTATTGTTCTCTGCACGACGTATCAAATTAAAGCAATTTAAAATCTGTTAGCAGTAAATCGATGAACGCATTAAGGAATGCAAATTGCATTCTCATTGCGAGAATGCATACAAAACATGATATATGTAATAACGGGAATTGTGATACGCAGATGGAGAATTTCGCCCTCCCGGAAGGATTTCGCTTTACGATATCACAATGCGGAATGTACGCGCGCGATTTTACGACGTCAGAACCTGCCGCTTGTCATAAATACCGCAGATGTAAGCTTGCGAACTGTCTCCGTTTGCGCTCTCATTTTTATTGTGAAATCTTGATGAAATATAAATTGCATCCCTGCATTTTTAATGTCCTTATTTGTGTCAATATTCAAGTTTATCACATCGACTTATCTATTTTTTATTTTCTTTTTTTTTTGTTACACGTTCTTGTATCCGTTCTGTGAATGAACAATATATCTCTTCGCATATATTTATCTGTTAAACACACACACACACACATGCCAATACTCATCACTCACTCAATCTCACACATACGCGAGTTATACGATACCTTCGAGATACATTTTCAGAATTGTATATTTCAGCTAAAGTGTATACTGTATAATTTATTGCTTAAAAAAAAAAATCAAACACTTAGTATATTTTATTTTCTAGTGTTTTTTTTTTATTAGTATGTTTAGTTTATTAATATATTTTATAGTTATATGTTTCAGTTTTTAAATTTTTTTTTACATTTTATAAATAAACACACATAAATAAAAAAAACTATGTATTTTCCAGCGAGAGATAGTTTTTATTATTGGTCTTTCTGGTTATATATTGGAAGTGCATTAAGAGACGCGGTGGAGTTTCGACGTCAAATACCGAACAGGAGTCGGAAGTTACGTACGCGCGCATTCTGCGGTGAATTTACTAAAATCGAATGTACTGTTCATCGGCTGTATATGCAATTCACAGTCAGGTCGGCAACAATACACAGAAAAGTAATCAATATCCAGTCTCCCTATTGTCATTGTTGTATCGGCTTCGCAAACCGATCTCGCAACGCCTCACGCGCAAGCGACACGATGAAGTCTGAGTCCTGACAATAAAAGTAACATGTTACTGACACATGTCAATGTTTACGTTGTTTTCGTCGTGCGTTGGCGATTTTTTTTTTTTTTTTTTTTTTTTTTTTATGTTGGCGAATATATCGAGCAAATTGTAAAAATTTGTGTAAAGTCGGAATAGAAAATATTATCGACAAAATCTGACAGCAGTAGTTCGCGTAATACACTGTGTGTTGCAATCACGCGAGTAGAACACTCGGAAATTGCAAATATGATTTTCACACTGCACGTATCGTTCATCACAAAACAAATGTATTTTGTTTCACGACTTGTTATGTATTTGCATTCGAACATTCGATTCGAAGATCTCTCGACGTACAAACAACTCGCAGGTAGATTTTAATGAATTTTACTTTGTTGCATTCTTTTGTGTAGTATTCTCTTTTGCATTTTCTTCTCGGAAAAATACGCGATACTTGAAAGACGTTCTGTTCCACTCGCTGGCTCTCTTGGCAAGAAAAACGAGGGTGTTATTTAAGGATTAGAGCGGTGAGAGAAAGAAAGATACAGGAGTGTGCGTGAATTCGTGCCTTTCTGGCGTTGTTAAAAGTTCTTTTAAGACGAGTTTCGCCCTGTTTCACTTTCGAAGTCGCGAATAATAGCCGAGGGTTCGCGACAGGCGAAAAGGGATGATCGGGAAGAGAGTGGGAAAAAGACTATGGGAGGCCATCATCTTCGACGTTGTCCGATGTTTTCTGCCTCTCTCATTCTCCGATGTTTCGACAGTTTTAATTCCTTCCCGAGTACCATCCAATTATCGGCCAAGTCAGAGCTTTTGTTTTTTACTTTTTTGTCGTCCAATACATATATATATGTGTACAATATATATTTTCGCAATAATCCTCTCACTTCTCTTCTGAATTAGTTTCAGATATTACGTGAAAACAATCGATTAATTTTTTTCGAACAACTGAGCGTACTGCGAGCCGACTATTTGCATAAAAAGTTTAATAAATTTAAAGAAAACAACAAATGTTATCGGTGCTCTGGAAAACATGCGGTAACAAATTGATCTGAATTTGTTCGATTTGAATTTTTCTCTTTTTACATAATTTTCTCTCGATGACCATTTTTCAAGCCCGTGGATATCTCCTCGTCTTCCAAATCGGATAAATGTCGAGTCGATTATATTACGGCACGAAATCTGGGTTACATATTCGCGACTGTAAAAGTCTAGTTGCATTAATATCAGAGTGTTAGACATATATCTCTTTCCTATATGGCTTCGGATTGTCTTAGTAGACACAAGTAGGTTAATCTTGAAACATCGGATCGGTCCTATTTAAAAGATTCTTCGATATCTCTCTCGAATTTTTCAATAGTCAAATAGCGTATCATAATTCAATAGTCAAATAATTCACTTTTTCTATGTTCGAAAAGCTGAAACCTCTTGCAAAACCTATTAATATCAAATAACAGATATCGCGCGAGATCGAAATTATTACTACCCGTCGCTCGCTCGATGTTATTGCGACGATACTCGCGGTTAGAAAATTGCGACAAACGTGCATGCAAATCCGCGCGCGTACAACAAATTCCATATTATTTTAGGTTCTGTATTGTTTAATCGAGCGCGCTCAATCTCGGGCCGGGACGACGACGTGTTCCGGGCGCCAAAAAAAACGACGCGGTCGTCCGATGCCGGTCGTCCACGTCGTCCGCGTCTCCGCTTTATATACGCCGCTCTCTCGGATATGCATGTATTCAGATTAGACAACGCGGAGGGAGAATTTGTCGGATAAATTCACCCGGAGGCCGGTGTGTGTTCGCTTTGCCTCTCTCTAACACACTGGATTTCATTAAAATTCATTCGGCGCAGCAAGCTGTCACACGCGCCGCGGATGTACAGACGGACGAGCAAGCTAATAGGCTTACCTACGTGTTACTACAAAAGACGACTGGACCCTTCTCTCTCGTCTGAGCACGAGATATTTAATTTATATAGTCACTTTATGTATCCCCTCTTTCCCGCGCGATAGTATAAATTAAATATTAATAATATATACATATATATATATATATATATATATATATATATATGTACAATGTGTAAACTGATTAGATGACGCTGCATCTAGCCATCGGCGGTCACGCACGACTGTCCAATGAAAATGCGAAACCATCGGTGAAACGAATAATCACTGAAATTGATTAATTTATATCAGTTTGCAGCACATAAAACTGTCAAGAGAGAAAGACAGACAGAAAGAGAGAGAGAGATTTCAATCAGTTGCAAATTGACCACGATTACAAAAACTGGTATTCTATTTAAGTTACTTAAAATGTTTTATTTATTTTTTTGTTCGTTTTTTTTCGATTATTGAATTGTTCTTGTGTTAGTTTTTATCTTTTTTTTTCACAGAAGTAAACAATATCGTATAAATTGCACCGATTGCGGTATAACTCGATTATTTGTAAATCAAATGAATGCGGCAAACGTTTAAATGATAAACTAATTATTGCAACATAATAATTGAAACCATCGCAATTTTGCCGATAGATAGATCGTTTTTGTGTAACAACATGCGTAACAATTCCGTCGTATTATCGCAAATTGCCTTTGTCACTAGAGTTGGTTTCTTGTGTCTAGTCTTGCCTTAGTCGTCAATAAATCATGCATTTTTCATCAGAAAGCGTCAAGACATCGTCACAATGTACGGCTTGGCGGACAAAACCAGCCGCGGCTATATTTTACTATCGCAAGTATCACGGATTTGCGCTCGTCCCCCTCGAAGCCATAAATAATATTTCTGTCGGTGGCCAGGTCGACATTTTCCCGCAATTATTGCGTCTCTCATAACCGACGTCATAATTCTATACCGTAACGAGGCCATTCGTAACCCTCCAATCCTCTTCCCCTCGCCCGCCGTTTTTTTTTTTTTTTTTTACGCACGTGCGACTTTTTACGACAGCAAACTGATGGCAGCATTGCAACAAAATGCGTGGCAAAGCGATAAATAAACGTAATACGGGCGGAATAATAACAAGAACGATGACAGATAAGAGTCATTTTGTTCATTCGTTGTACGCGCGTATAGAGATAATATTGCGACAAATCGAATTACATCTATCCGGTTATTTTGCACTCGCAAATGGATCAAAGTACGCGCGCTTCGACGATCAATTGTTTCTCATTAAAACAATGACCGAGACAGAATATATTTCGTAGGTAATTCGTCTTAAAGCGCGTCAAACTGCGTTGTCAATCGACAGGACGAATGTTCCAATCTAAATTTAACGCGGAGAATTCGCGAAATGAAGAATTCCGGAGAGCGGCGGCGAATAGGTGACATTTGAAGGTGAGCCTAAGGACGAAGGTTGGCCAATAAATCGGCGGATTTTCATCAAGGGGCAACCTTCGGACGTCGGCCAACGAGCACTGTGATTGGCAGCTCTGACAATTATTTGTTTTCCACAAATCACGCAGTGGCACCGTTCTTCTTATCCTTTTCTTTTTTCTTTCTCGCCTTCGCCTTTCCTTCGGGATTTCTCTCTCGATTCCCATCGTATAGATTCTCAAACGAGATTCTCTCTCAGTGTTTCTCTTTCTTTCTCTTGATGCAAAGGATTTTTCAAATTACTAATTAAAAATAAATTCAAATGAATGTTGTAGCGATGTAATTATTGCAAGTGAATTATGTAAGAAAAACATTTTGAGAGATGAATTTTTACACATACACGTAGGTGTTGCGATCAATTTTGCATCATAATCCGCTCTTTTCGCCGCAAACCGCAATTTCATCATACGAATATTAATGCTCGCAATTAATTTCGCTTAAATCGATGATGGGATGTTTCCGATTTTTCATGAATGCTAAATTATGTATCGACCAACAATGTCGCGCTGGCATTGACCTATCTCTCTCTCATTCTCTCTCTGTTTCTCTCTCCCTCTTTCCCGCTTTTTAGTCGTTCACTATTAATTCGGCGCGATGCGATGTTTCGATTAAATTGCAGCCTAAGCGCGAAGAAGTGAAAAGCGTTTTGTGCGTTTGACGCGTCGCCAATTACGCGAGACGTCAAAATAATGAAGGTGGATCGTGTTTTCCACGATTGCCAGCTGCCAATTATAGCTTTTCGCGGCCATGTTTGTCACCGTTTTCCACGCCGCGATATTAATAAATCATCATTGTTGAAATTGTTGTTGCATTGTCGTGCGATGACCGAGGCGCGGATTTTGATGTTGAAATTTTCATCAAATTACCAATTGTACGCGCGATGCGTACGTATGCAATTATATAATAGAATTATCGAATGTTACATTTACAAAAATATCACTCCCGAATTAATTGAATTAATGTGTACGTGAAATATCGGCTACATATTAATTCACTTAATTCGAACACTCTCTTATCTCTAGCTGATGGGTCGAATAGTTTCGAGATTATTACGCGTGACTTACATTTCGTCTGCATATACGCGAACGTTACGTATAACACGAGGAAACACAAAAAAGCTCGGGTAAATTCTTCACATGGTGACCATTTATTCGCTCGTATATTTGAAAACGCGAGATAGTTTATTGATAAAATATATAGATGTTCAATATATTGTTTGTTAATTTAATTAGCGGATTTGAATAACATAAAAAATAGCAAACGCACGTAGGAAACGCGATAGGGAATTTTCTGAATCTCTTGGATCGGCTATGGAAATGTTTTCCAACATAACGGACGTTATATTTGTGCGATTGATCGTATAAACGAACAAAAGACCGAGAGAAAAGTTCAGCGTGATGCGGCCGTTTCCTTTCACTGGGGAAGGTGAAAACTTTCAGCGTTTAAATTCAGAGCCGCGTGGGTTTCTCTAAAAACGATTAAAGACACCGATCGTAAATTATCCCGGACGGTCATTAACAAAGTGCCATTTCGCAGGTTAATAAAGCGTTAAATTTAGAATAATTAGAAGTTCGTATACATATATGATAGTTACACGTTTCAAAAACATGTTTTTCGCAGTGTGTTTGCGAAGAAGAGGAGCTGTAATGCACGACGTTAATTGCAAAACTTAATTTTTGTTATTAGATAATGATATATTGGAAATTATGTCGAAGGGAAGAGGAGAAGGGAACGGCGTGAATAAAGATCAAAGCGCATTGCGTTTGAGTTTCATTGCGAATAGCTGCAGATATGCATATTTGCATAAATCGACACAGCTTGCAAAAACAAATTAAATATAGAAACGCATCGCTGAGTTTTAGCTGTTGCAAACTCATATGTCGAATGCGTTTTGCATTTTTCAAAGGGATGATGTCATGTAGCATCGCTGCTGTAATTTGATTGGTCGCAGCGTCGATTTCAAAGTTGATAATTGACTCGCTTGTGAGAGCTCGGCTGGCCAATTCGGTATTTATTCTGGTTCGACATTCTTTCAGTTTCAACTTGCAACAGCATAACATTTCAAATATTTTAAATATCGACCGTATTGGGAAACGAAGCTTGCGATGCAAATGTTAAAGAGATGCATTAAACAGAAGAGATGTAAAAAAAAAAAAAAAACAAAACCCAAAAAACAAAATCCATGAAAAGTAATGACATTATAAAACACATTAATTAATTATATCTCTCGTTTGCTTGTTATTTTTATTCATAAAAAAGTAATCTTATTAAAAATAATCACATTAAAACCTTCACTGTTTTTATCTCTCAGCGCGGCGGCGCGGCGCTGTTTTTTGTCATTCGCAATTACAACAAGAATCTCGGATTAAAATATTTACGATAATAACACAACACGCGTGATTCCGCATATGGCGTAAGATTAATTTCAATTACGGGAATGGGCGCTTAATTTGACGCGGATCGGACGTGCATTAAGCGATACATGACCCACAGACTTAACTGCACATCGATGGGAATCGAGCGTTTAGGCCGTCGCGACGCCGACATCGAGGGTCAAGGGACGTATCGATGGCGCGCGATTAAGTCTCCCTCGGAGTCGCGAAGGTGTCTTGAGAGACGCTCGTCCATAATTAATCTCCATCGTCCCGATGTATCGGGATATACTCTGATCAAATGTCAAATTAAATACGACCCTGACACGGTCAAAATGAATAATACCTGAGATAAATAAATGGAAAAGAGATCAAAGTCTCTCTCTCTCTCTCTCTCTCTCTCTCTCTCTCTCTCTCTCTCTCTCTCTCTCTCTCCTCTTCCTCTTACGTACTTATCTATTGAATTATAAAAGAAGTTACGGACGTTCTCGCCTGTGATTTATATGGAAAACAGAATGAGCCATTATTATATAATATTACATCGCATTCACCGAAATATTTTCCTGTAATATTATACTCGTTGTCTCGCTTTGTTTATGCGTTGTGCGTGTGTGCGCACTATTGTTCGCCATCTGTGTGTGTGTTCAATATAATAATATGCGTGATACGTTATTGTATCGTAAAATGGCTCGATGACGAGATCTGTTATGGTTAAAGGGTGATTTAACAAACTGTAAATCTCTACGAGTGATTTTGATTTGCAATAAGATAACACGCGCGCGCGCGATTGTTCACCGAGAGAGGAATATTTTTCGTGCGAAGGAATTGGCGAACTGGGAATTTGGCGAATACACAAAGACGTGCTTCTTGCTCGTAATCGCGAATTCGGCAAAACACAAATAGTCGCGCGAAGCATAAATAGCCGCCGTCGTCGTCTTATCGTCGAAATCGATCACGAGGTGCAGTTGTACGCGCAATTATTGTTCGGTGCAAAACCACCGAGAGAGAGAAAGAGAGAGAGAGAGAGAGAAAGAGGAGAGAAGGGAGAAGTTATAACGCCGTTCTTGTTCTTCGCAGTCGCATATCTACCGGGTGACAACTAATTCTCGGCGAAGCCGAGTTTTAAGCCTTTCCCGTCGGTTCCTCCTCCCCTTCCGAGTAATTAGAAGGGACAAACTCCGAGGTGCGCGAGGTTGTCTTCCGCTAATTTGCATTGGTTTAACAGCCAGTTTCAGACTGCTCGGCGTCGCGTTACGTGGCTATCCTCTAATTTGGAAGGGCGACAACGAGAGTCGCGACACCTCATCTCCTCGTTCCCTTTTTCCGATCGCGCGCATTAAATCGTTCTTTTCGTAATCTCGCGTAATTTCTATACTGCGTGTATTTCATTACTTTTTTTTTACATTTAAAGAGAAATTTTGTGCCTTAGAGACTTCTATGATATTGAGACTTATACTGATATTGATTGATAATTTGCCGAAATATAAAATACCTGCACACAGTGTGTGTACGTGTGTGTGCGTCGACACACATATGATCGACATAAACGTGCACTTATTGTCGCGCGTATCGTCTATTGTTGTATCGTTAATAAGGGCAATTACATGGTACCTCTGTGCTTCTATTGTGATTACATACTAATAATGTCAGCTATGCACTCGCTAATAGAAGCAGTATTATACATCTCGGCACTAGCTACTCCGATATCAATGATCGTTATTATTGATAGCGCCTACTTGTATATATTGTTATCATACGAATATTGTTTGCTCACAGAGATTCGCGAGCAGTATATTGCTTTAAATAATATTTGGACATTATCGGAAAAACAATTGATTTATGTGTGTGTGTGTGTGTGTAATGACGTGTAAATTAAAAATAATCATTTTGATATTTTACTGCGTATCTGAAATTTTGAACTTTTTGTGTACAACGTATAGTACGTAGCGCGCGATTAAATTTTATGATGAAAATTTTTATCTTGCAAAGTGAAGGAAGGGAAAAGAGGGAGGAGGTATATGTAATTCGTAAGAATCTAATCAACGGAACGGCTTACTTAGAAAAGCGGTATTTCGTTCATGAATGTGTTGCGGAAGGTTTCTCGGCGATTTCAATTTAGATCTCCAGTCTAATTTATTCGACGCGCTGTGTATACTTAAATTCCTTATATATTTATAAAATACCATCGCCGTAAATTTAATAATTTTATTTTTATACAACACACGTCGCAAATAAATATCGTCTCACAATGGAATTTTTATTTTGTTATATTTAATACAAATTATATATTACATACCAACGCACACAAAATATATTTAGAGTATGTTAAAAAAATAATATTTTTTAAAAATATTTTCAAAACTATTTGTTTAATATGTTTCTCTAAAGATGATGAAATTGCATCTACATTCTTCGCTTATTGTGAGAAATATGGAAACATATAAATAATTACTGTAATACATTTCACCGCAACGAAATTAACCTCATTTGTGCGCAATGAGTCGCAAATTGTTATTCTCAGCCGATAATCCATAATTATTCATTACGCTCATGTGACTGTAAATAATAATTATTAATTTAGCTCCAGTGGCAGCTTTTTGTGCACATTCGACCGAGTGACACCTCGCATTTGTTCAAATTATTGGCCAATTCGCGGTGGCACACCTTTGGTAATAATCTAATAATAATTACTTGTAATAAATTAAACACTGCAAAAAATGGAAAATATATTAAGATACTTTCTGCACGTAACGTTTTACACATCGAATAATATTGTTATCGAAATTATTATCTTTTTATAAAAAAAAGTAATTTAAAAAATGATAAAATCAATACAGCGATAAAGTCGTGTAAGTCAATTTTAAATTATTTACAATACGAGATTTGCGATTTCTGATAATGACAAGATTAAAAATTGATCAGAAACATCTCGGTCATTTTAAAGTCATCGAAATGGCAGCAAATCGCGCGAATCTTGATTCTATTAATTCATTGCGTTCAACGTCACCTGACGATGGGCCTCGAGAGACTGGCGTCTCTAATTAACCCAACATCCACTATCCCCCCTATACGGGTGTTATAGCTCTGCTGTATCCACGTGTTAATCGAATTGTCCCATGCGTGCGGTGCGTCACTCGCGAATCTAGTGATATAGATTCGAGATTTCGAATTATGAATTCTCTTCTCACATCCCCGTGCGTCAATATCACTCTACTATTTCGCACCTCAGATACTAGGCGCTTCGCATTTCCTTTAGAAATTAAGCTTCGATTCGATTCGTTGAAAAAGCGTTTAAATGACTTACGTAACCGATACTCAAACAACACCCATTAACGTTCGCGTTCTAAATAAAACGATTTGTAGCAATGAATTTGACGTGCCGTATCGGAATGCAACGCCAAAAAAAAAAAAAAAAAAAAAAAAAAAAAAAAAAAAACAGCATTAAACAGAAAGAGCCCGGCGCATGTCAACGCGCGGCATCGCGACGCCTTCGTTTTCATTTTAATTGTGACTATTCAGAGGCGCTCCGTGACCGGCGTTGGAGAACACGCGTCGTGTCGCAATAAAAACTTCGCGCCGCCGTTCCGCAGCGTCTGGAACGCGCGCGCGCGCGTGCGATTAAAAAAGTGCAAAATATGAATGCACCATGGCATCATTCCGCCGAGCGTGGCGACTTTTTTGCGACCACCACTGCGCCGACGAGTCCGAGAGTAGAGCGTTGCGCGCGTTGTTCCTTTTCCCCTTATTTTGTTCGAACGCGTTTACATTCGCTGCGACGCGCGCGGTCTCTCTCACCCCCGTTTCTCCCGACGGGAGCTTTAAATATGCAACTCGCGCGACGACGCCCGGCGTCGCTTCCGCAGCGCGTGTACGTTATTGTGCTGATTCGCGAATTAGGCGAGCACGTGTTGAAATTGAAGAGATCAGAGACAAAAGTGTGCGCGCAAACACGTTTCGGATATATATACGAGTAGGGTGTTTGATCGTGAAATACAATCTATTGACAGTTCCGTTCAACAGCTCGGAAAAGAAGATGTGATGCTTCTAATCGATGTGTGTGTGTGTGTGTGTGTGTGTGGAATTATAAATCGAATTATACCTGTACTGGAGTTCACACAAAGTTCTAGAGACAATCACCTGTCATAGTAGTAGTCCCTGAAACACATAATAAGAGCAATGTGCATTAGACAAATATAAATGTATACAAGAGCATTATTATTCAATCATTCACACTGTGTGCGCCGACTGCTGCAGACATTTTTGAACATGATTTGAAATCTACGGTTTATTATAAAAGGTCAACTCTTTGATGAAAATGAGGACCCGCGTAATTCTGTGTCCCCGATTTTGTCGGCGCGCACAAGTGACAATTATATATATATATAAATTGATATAATATCGTTTAATACATAACGATCATCGTTATACGAACACAAAAGGCGAAATGCAGGCGTGAAAAATATTCGCGCGCTCGCGTCCACCGAAATATCGGACTGTTATTGCACGGTCTGTGTTGCGGTGGTTTGGGCACGAATCGCGAAATCGATTGACGATTATTAGAGCGTATAATTCGAACTACAGAGATTTTGTTAAAAGAGAACTAAATAATGTTAACTATTAACTTGCGAGACGTGAATTTCAGTTTCACGATTTAACTCATTACGTCTAGTAAATTACGTAATGAACAAAAGGAATCGAAAAATGTGTTTTGTGGATACAAACCTAGCGTTATCGCATCTTAATGGCGAATAGAAAGAAATAATATATACGTATCTTAAGTTTGTACATTAATTATATTCTATTTTTACATTTGTTTATTCGACTTTTTTTGATAATAATCAATTTTCCACACGTTAGAAACGTGTCATAAGTTACATTTCCACGATCGCACGGCCACATCCGCTCTTTCGACCTTGTAAAACTTTTCAACAGGGAGTACCGAAGATTTTCAGACACGACGTGCCACCAGAAAGAGAGAGAAAGAGAGTCGACACAAAACGAATCTCCCGGTAATCGAATCGCGTCGAACTTTAATCGAATTCGTCCTACGAGGAGCGTTTCGGTCAATAAATGCTCCATTAGCTGCAGTTTAAACGTGCGATTTCTCGTGGCAAAAAGGATGAAACGCGGCGAAACCTTTTCGCTGCGAAACACTGATAAAATGGTTGCGTTTTAACGGGAAATTGCCAATTATCTCGATCGCATCGTCAACATGGCGGGTAGTAGTACGCAGATTCGCGCTACTTTTTCTCACGCAAGAGAAATCTTTCGAGCTCAGAAATTCCGACGTTAATGAAGTTTGCAAGCAAATTCGATCGGTGTTTTTCTCTCTTTCTCGTGTGTGCATTGCTTAAAGAACATTTAAATGCCAGTTGGAATAGGTTTTAACTGACAAAAGGGAGACAAAAACAGGAGTGTGAATATGCAAATTTAAGCGTGCCAATCTGTGTGCATTTTAAAGATCTTACTTGTTACCTCCGCGCTCTATAGTTTTTCATGTTATTCACCGTATTTCGCTCGCTCACTTATACACTGCTATATACGTAACGTATGTGTCGCTGTTTTTTTTCTTTTTTTCTTTTTTTTTTTAACTACCCAAATATATTACGAAGTAATCCCTCCATCTGATAACGAAATGCTAAGCGGCGAAAAAGCTTGCGAGAGAAACAAATAAGAGCGCAAAGACGCCTTCAGATAACAAACGCTGCTTATCCCCTTCATTCCGTCTTGAATTTATTAATGAATTTATTTTTCTGAAAGAAATATTATACTCGGGAAAAAAAAAAAGAATGAGCAATGAAAAAGCCCAATGTAAGAACGCGCTGTTAATCATCGATTCGTTTCCTGTAATATAATTCAATAGACAAACAAAGAAATATAAATAAATAACAAAAACGGAAACCATGAAAGAGAATAATTACGGCCTTTTACACTAGTTTCGCTAGAACCGCGATTGTGAAACGTGCGGACGGCGTTCGTCACAGAACGCTTTCACAACGCGTCACGACGCGTCACATCGGAAAAATAGTTGGTGGAATGGCCGAAAATCGATCACGCACGAAAATCGAAAAGCGGAGGCACGTCCGAAACACGCGTGCTGCAGAATAAAAAGGACATCGTCGTAAACGGCCGCGTGTATCGAAAAATGGCGCCGCAATTAGGATGTCGGTCGTCGACCCTTTGTTATTTAAAGTGTCTATAGTTCAACATTCCGCACGTTTCTTTTTTTTTTTATTTTTTTAATTTTTTTTATTTACTCTAGTCATTCGTTGTCGGCTGACGACTTTTCGTCGATCACGCACCGACATCCTCTCCTCTTGTTCTATTTTTATTCAACCGTTTTACAAATTTCGCCGAGTATTGCACGCAAGTCTAGCGTGCGTTTAAAAACACTCGTGTGCGAGATATTAGAAAGTCACGAAGAAAGTGTACAAATAGTAGCAAAATAAAAATATTAGAGGATGAGAAAAAAAATGATTGGAATATAAAAGAGAAAAAAGTGATTAAAATATGATATGTAAATATTTTTTTGCAAAAATCAAAAACTAAAATATTCATTGTGAGAAGAAACCAACGGTCCAATTTTTACATTTTCCTCAATGTTACGCTTTCATTTTACTTTGTGTTTATTTAAGGCTAATCCGGTGCGCATACGGTACCATTATTTCATTTCAGAAATATATTATTATACAAACACCCCGCGCTCTTTGCGAAATAAATTTATTAATATTCCTATTATATTTTATTACTTGAATGATTTATTCTAATTTCACGCTGCGCCACACACGGCCTTCTAATATTAATCTGTTGATTCGCGTTCCGCTCATCTCATTTATAAGCAGCGCATTTCAAAGTTATACCTTATTATTATCGTTATTATGATTATTAATGCGATGCGCTTTCGTAACAATTACCAGTGGCGCGTGTCCGCAAATTGCGTTTATCACACAAATTATTTATAACGTATGATACGCGCATCTCACCGAAAAGAGAAACTCGGAAAGAAGAGAGAGAGAGAGAGAGAAAGAGAGAGAGAGAGAAGAAGGAAGGGAAAGAAAATGCATGTCGATAAAGCATGCGATATTTTTGCGAATAAACGTTAAGCCATTAGCACGCTTTTATGATAGCCATTTGTGATTCTCTGTCTCTTTTCTCTCACCTCTGTTTCTCTACCGTTCACTAATTTCTCTCCTACCGAAATTATCGCCGTTATTCACACTATTCGTGTTATTTCACCAGCTGACAACAGAAAGCGCATTTGCGGCGAACTGAATATTCCTCGCAGAGATGATAAACACAGAAAACGGACGCACGTGCTCGCCCGTGTATTCCGCGCATACGAATTTGTTTAAATAAATATTTTCCTTTGCAAGTATCTCTCTCTCTCTTTCTATACGCTACGCTTGGTATTTAAACAGGATTTCTGATTACAGGATTAATTGCAAATTAATTCTGAAACTGCATTAATATTTAAAATCGAAAGTTGTTAATTTTAAAACAGTAAAATTGTTAATTTTAAAACAGCAATCGAGTAGTACGAAATATAAAAGAGTGGTAGTTTTCAAATATGTGTAGATTTAATTTCTCATGTTTGTGATTACTTTCCTAAAATTTTAAAAAAAAAAAAAAAAAAAAAACGTTTTTGATACTTTTTTGTTTTATAATATATTAGAGTTTTTATTTACCGCGCGCGTTTTAAACTATATTTCTATGTAACTTGATAATTTGAAAAAACAAATTGCAATTAATCTTACAACGACGTGTAAATTGTTTACAATGTAACATACGCGTTGCAAAGGGAACAAAAAAAAAAAACGAAGAAAAGCGATTTATCTGACAATCGTCAATTCTCGATGATGCAATTCCCGTTGAAGCAGCCGAAGCTGACACCTTTCGATTCTCCATGATACGATTGACTCGTTATCGTAGCGTTATTGGCGAGCGAACAAAGGGGCGTCGATGAAAGGCGCCGCGACGCCGGCCGCGAAGAACAATGGCGGAAGTCGGAGAGAATGCCAAAAGGAAAAAAGTCGGCGAAACTCAATAGAAGTAAACGAGATCGAGACCGTCAATTTTCTTTATTCCGATTCATAGAAGGAATCGATGAAATTGGGAAATTATGAGCACATATGAAATCGTCATATTAATAATCATACTGTTATGTCTCACATTATTATCATGACAGATATATCGAGCCTATACGCACACATGTGTGCACTATAACGAGAGGCTCTTTCTCGCTTAGAAATCTGAGAGAATCTCCAACGCGATGTAATATAAATTTTGTTAACAAAAATCTTTGAAATTTTGCAGTAATTGCACAAAATATCAACAAAAGAGAGACACATTCTCCCAAATAACTTCGCATGATAATAATACCGAGAGTAATTTCAGCAAGAGAAATTAATATCTCAATTTGAAAGCGTTAAGACGATGCAACTCGCGGAAAGCCGAGTGAGTATCGTTCAAGAGAGATCGCAATTACGCAGCTTAATTAACTTCCGGCGCAACATTAGCGAATATTGAGGGCGATTAATCGATATTCAATTTCGCATGACGACGCGCATCGCCTGGCCATGACATCGTGATCCTTGATCCATTCACAAAATGATATTGTAAGAATGATAATGATAACAATAATGATGACAATAAAAAACCATGTATAATTCTGTTGAATTAATTCCTGGCCAATTACTTTTTTCTCATTAATTAACACATCGTACTAATGCGCAGTGCACAGTATAAGATATATCACGTGTATACTGTAATAATTTCTCGATTATATATCTGCATTTTATTATATATATTTCTTCAAAAGTTTAATAAGTTTTCATGTAAATTAGTAAAAAATAAAGGGAGTATATCAAAAAACGTAGTCTTTTCTCGTTTTAAATTAGATTTATCTACATTTCGAGCTTCAAAATTTCGTTCTCGCTTTTTTTTAGTCTAACTCTGTACACAGCTATTCGATTATTTCTATTGAAAAATCAACTTATAATTGTGCATTTTGTAGACTCTGGAGATAACATTGTCTCTCGTTATCGCAACATTATCGGGAGATCGTCAAAAGAACAGAGAAAAATCTTGGCAAGGAACGACGGACGCAGCAACGACTGCTCTCTAATTGAATTTTTTCGTTATCTCACTACTTTGGTTCTTTATTCATTTGCGGTAATTGCATTATGTTTATACATATATATTTTTATTTATTGTAATTCGCGATATTATTTTACTAATATTTTAATAATATCAAGATTGTGCCGCGAGCAAAGTTGCAAAAGCATACAATTAGATTTGAATAGTGCGTTGAATAATGTAGTAGTTAATTATCTTCAGCGTACGACTGTTCCAATATTTAGTTGCAATCTAGCGAAATCGAAATCTTTAAATTAACAATAAGCCGTGGTTCTCCTGGAGTACAATTTCAAGAAATTGAATACACATTTTGCAATAACAATTTGCGTTTCCAAGGCGACGCAATCGCGATAAAATGTATATTTTTTAAATGTTAAGTCTTCTCTCTCTCTCTCTCTCTCTCTCTCTCTCTCTCTCTCATAACATAAAACTCACTTAAAATTACCTCATCAATGGAAAAAATGGCGTTACAAATTTATTGCGTTACGAAGTATTAAAATTGGCACAATGCATAATTTGCCCATGATTCTTGAATAGGTGTTATTTATCGTTCGCATCTTCGCGAAATTCCAAATGGTTTTGCAGTTCACCAAATTACGACGCGACGCCGAACACACTGAGAGCTCATTCCGAAGGTGTGACGTTCCGCATGACTCGGCTCGAGAGGAAAGGAATTCTTTTCAGGCTGCCTTTCAAGAATTTCAATAAAGCTCTGACGAGGTCCGTTGACCAGCACTACATTTTGATATTACTTTTGAGATAACTATACTACCAGATAACTATTGATATATCCGGAATATATATTAACAATCCAATATTTAATATCCAAATAAATCAAGCTCCAAATTGCATCAAATGTCTTCTTACAAAATATCAAATTAAATTTCATCAGCGCGCTCATCAATTTGCGCGCATCATTTATAATTATATTTAAAATATTCAATCTACGAGGAGAGATTAATCTCGTAAATTTTTTGTTATACGCTTATTTCGAGTATCATCGTGACTCTTTTGCTTCGCTATTCGTCTTGATTACTCATCTTCGCTTATTTCTCCGTGAAGTCACGCGAAAGGGTGGCCTCGCGTTTCGATCGAGTGAACCGGTTGAGTGGAACGGGGTAGCTTTTCAATAAGCAATCGCAACCAACATCAAGAGAGAGAGAGAGAACAGCAATGTTATCCTCTCACGTGCTTTCCCGAGAAAGGGGACACGCGTCCGACGATTGCGCGCAGGCAGTTTCAAGGCCCTCGATAATCGTGTAATTGAATGCTAACGATGCTGAAATGTTGATAGAACTCGCTCGACTGCTCCACAAATATGCTCTTCGGTGTTTCACCGGCGGCGGTAGCGGACAGCCTCTGTTTGTGCGGGTTTCTGTGTGTACCGGCGCTGCTAGACGAAGGTTACCAGGCGCAAGTACAATGAACGAGTGCTCTGAATGGACTACACCGCGCCACGCCACCGCGCCAAACCAACCCCCGCGATTGGACGGACTAGGGCTCGCCGCGGAAATTTTCCCAACGCTGATTTAGTATTCGCGCTTGATTAAGTACGGCGCTTACACGACGAACTCGCTCTCTTGCCGCGGGCGTTTCGCGCATTCAGACATTTAACTCCCTAACTCTCTCACACATTCTCTCTCTTCCTCTCTTTCGTGGAATGCGAGCTTTTATTTATTAAGAAAGTATTCCAGATCTCTCGCATGAGCGCTTTCGACGCTGATTAGGGTAATTCTAAACTAGGTCGGCGAGTTTCCGCAACGTATCTCCGGCTCAGTTTACAGTCGGTCTTCTCTAATAATTTTAACTGAGTTAAAATATTATCTACTATCGCAACTCTCTCTCTCTCTCTCTCTCTCTCTCTCTCTCTCACTCTTTCAGAATAAACTCTATTTAAAATTAATTAAAAGCGATAAGATTATTCGAGTATTTTTATTTTATATACGTCTCATCTTCCGAGTGTTATTAATATAATATTGTAATGAAAATGAATGAAAATCCTCGTTTTCCAGAAAAACGATAATTCTAGAAATTTTATGCTTTCTTGTCGACTCTCCTGAGAGAGGAGGATGTAACGCGATATATATCATCGAAATCACACTCGAAGCGCTCTCTCTTTCTCTCACCGTGACTATATTGGCGCGCGTAGAGAGCGCCAAATATCATCGTAATTTCAAAACGGTATTGTGAAAACGGCAGCGCGAGATGAGAAGGCACAATCCAGAATTAGTCCGATGGGTGGTAAAACACTTGGCGAAATAAAAAGAACCGACGCCGCCCGTTTCCCGGGCTAAACCGCCGGCACCGACGGGTACGTACAGCGAAATGGAGTCAGCCGGGAATGACGATGGCGGATTAGCCCGCAGGCACGTGCTGCGGACACCATTCTCCACTTCGCTTGAGTGCTCGAAAATCACGTTCGCGCTGAACTCAGCTCGAAAACAGACTACGGCGATATTCGCGCGAGCGGAATCGCGCGCGCTCGCCGCGTCTCCTGATTCCTGTTGCCTCTTCCAACGCGCGCGAACGAGCTCGCCGCCCTTTTGTCGTCTGCACCCTTCGGCATTCGCGCAACGCCGGGGGACGATCGATTCACATTCCCTTTTCAGAGAGATTGTCTCTCTTCTCTTTTTCGAAGGACGAGAGTCGCGGTCGTTACTTTTCGGTCGCGGTCGCGAAAGGTCCTACGGGGATTTGCGGAAAACGTACCGTGCGATAGTGACGGATTCCATCTATACTTGTGTTCCACGTGCGATAACTCCGCAGCGCGAAACTCCCGCATATCATAGCGCTATATAAGGCACTAGGAAATAAACTATGAATTATTAAACATTGTGAATTCTGAATATTCTCTTTTTAGCATGCGGGTGCATTATGCGGTTTGTGGATTCATTATGATGAATGGAACAAAGGGTCGAGAAGGGTATAACAAGAGGATTTATTAACAAGGATTATGAGGGACCTTGATACGAGACAATAGCATTTCCCGGGAGATCTCGTTTCTAACTCGCCGACTATCGTTTTCTCGCAACAGGGATAAGTGAGCTGTTGAATACGTTAGTTCGCGCTCTGAGTGTTTTCTTCGTCATGGAAAAAAAAAAAAAAAAAATTGGTGACAAAATACAAATGAATTGCAGAATTGAACAAGATAATCTGTCACGGAACGTTTTTAGTAATTACGCGTTGATGGCAAGATCAACGTCAATGCCGAGATAGAGTATCTTTGATTGGGGAAACACTTTTTGTTTAACTTTTTGTTTTAATCGGAAATTATAATTTACACGAAAAAGGATTAAAACGGAAATATCTCATATTTGCACGTTCATTTCACGAAGAAATATAATGGATTCGTTCGCGCGCGAATTGCATTGGTATATTAACTATACGCATGTCAGTAATCAATGTTTAACACGTGGGCGAGAGAGAGGATGGGGGTTTACCAAGTTATGTCGCGGTTTGCGGTGCACCGAGGGCTATCGTGCACCACATTCAGATGCACGTAGTGCGCGCGCGCGAGATATTGCTTGTTCTAACATAATATTATCGAGTGCTCGTTATACAAATACTGTCTTTCTGAATAATGACAATTTTGATAAATAAAAATTGATTTTCCTTCAAATTCTGTTATAATAATCAAAGAAATAAAAAACATTTATATTTTTGATAATCTATTACACAAAGTGACATACCCATTTAGCTAATAATTTTCTCTCTTTCTTTTTCAATGTGCTATTTATATATATTTGTTATAAAATTTTGTTATTTTATATTTAAATTTTATATTTAATAGTTTTATTATTTAATAGTTTTAAATTTTATATTTTTATATATATATAAATTTTATATTTAATACTTTGACTTTTTGAGTTCAAACAAATTTTTAAAAAATTATCGACAGTTCGGTTTTTATATTCGGTAAATTCAAATAATTATACATTTATAATATATATATATATATATGTGTGTGTGTGTGTGTGTGTGTGCGATCACTAAAATGAATACAGTAACAACTTGACACTGTAGTTTAATTAATTTTTGTTTGAAGAAATGACATTTTTAATATTCGAAATATGCGCACATAGAGAAAATAATACGTTAAAATAATATGCTCTGTAGGCATAAATGACCGGGTCTATAATTTATTCTCTTTTTTGTTTAAAAAAAAGTGAATATTGCAAATTATTCGCGTCAGAGTATTATCGACTTTTGAAATATTATAGAAAAATTCGCAATCTAAATTTTTGAAAATTTTTATTTCTTTTTATTTTTTGTTTTACTAATTTTCAAATTGCTTTGTGCGCGGATAAAAACGAGAGAGAGAGAGCTGCTTTTCGCAATTTGTCTATTTGAAAAGCGTCTAAATGTGCAGGTGAAAAATATCGGCTGACAGTGCTTAATAAACGAGGCGACAATTTTTAAAACGCACGATAATACCGGACAGGATATCCCGGCAGGATAATGGTGCGTGCCAGCGACGTTAATTACGTTCCTACGGCGTTTGCAAGTATAATTTTCGAGTGTCGACACGCACACACGCGTGCGAGAAGCGTGTTCCTATGCAGATTTATATTCCACGGAACGTAGAATAATAAGAACTCTTCCTCGTCCCGAATCGATTCGGCTCGACCTCAACATCTACTCCACTGAAAATGTACAAAGAAAAGAGCCGCTTATTTCTCAAAGCATTTGAGAACAGTCGCTATTTCATTCAAGAAGAGATGTAAATTAGATTTTTATTTTAATATTGAATTTTGTTTTAAATATTGAAGAGAAAAAAGCGTAAAAGAATAAAAATTACAGTTACAAAAATTTGGAAAAGCCGAGATATATTTTATACGTGTACGAGTTCAAAAATATGAGAACGCAAAGAGAGTCGATCGATTCTCGAATAAAAGCTACTAGAACTAGAAAGCTGAAAAAAGCGACGAATCGTCGATTCGCCACACCTCGTAAGAGATTATTACCGGAATAAAAATTTTTTGAGACACATTTAATCTCGGCAATAACCGGCGTTGTTTGGCCGATTGCATCGGCTGTAAACGAGCGCGGGGCGGGTATAATGCGCTTGGCCCCGGAACGACCCGAACTAGGGAAGCACATTAATATACCTAATGGTACTCCGGAACTTGGCTCCGGCCACCTCCCGAGACAAAACTCCCTTAATTGTGCCACTTCCGTTCGAGCGAAAATTCAACCGGTAACCACGTTCACCTGCCGAGATTATCAGCCGACATCCTCCTGACACGGTGCGTCTATTGATAGATAATGTTGGAAAATAATAACGTTTGTAAGATTGTTAATGCATGAGTGGAATGCCGTCGCGCGCCCGTATACGTGTTACATTACATCGAAATAATTGAAACAATCATTTGACAAAACATCAATACGCGACATAATCTATTTATTAATATGTATACATATATATATATATATATATGTGCGTGTATATGTGTGTATCTTAACTTTTCACACCGAATTACAGCGTGTTAAGCTCCTAACAAAATCTTCCAGACATTTTAATTCCTGGATTACTGCATCTTTAAAGTTTTAGTCTTTGAACTATTATTAAGCTCTCGGAATTAAGGACTTGTAAGTATTATCTTGTGTGCTAGAGTTTCTGCTTGCTTTAAAATTCAAGAAGATAAAAATCCACTTAAATTTAGACATTGGAAAAGTCGATATTCGAATTGCTACGTGAAATACAAGAACTCGCAGTTGACAATGGTATATGTCAAAAACAAAACAAAAACTCACTCGCACTTCGGAGATTTAGACACTCGGGGTAACTTTTCTACGGTTAGAAAAGCGTTAAATGTTGTTTAAAGGATTTATAGAAAAAAAATCATGCTGTTTCATAAAAAAAAATTATTGCCTGCTGCGCAACACTCCGTGTCACTCCCACGGCACCATTTAGTTAACCCCCAACTCCTCGTCTGTCTTCATCATTTATTCTCCGAGGGTGGCGTAATAAAGCTCGGCAGATATCAAGCCCGATAGAAGTCGGCGTAGCTGCAAAACGATCCCCGTGACTCGCTTATCCGGCCTTGTATGTAAATGTTGACATGTTTTCTGAAGCTAGAAACACATACATACACGCACGCGCACGCTCGCACACGGTGACACACCTGCGGCGCATGCCGCAAAAGGAAAGTCGTGTTATCTCATGTAAATCTTCACGGTAGCGCGATAAGCGTGAATTTCACCGCTCGCTTATTAATATTTATGTCCGGCGTTAAAGGGGTTGGCGAGGCCAAACCAACGTCTACAGGCCACTTCAAAAGTCGCCGACTACCTTTTCTCGGCTCTCTTTTCTCCTAATAGAACCGTTAAACCACATTTGTTGAAATCTTGTATTCGTGTGTGTTTCTGTACGCTTGGAGATCCGAAAACGAGAATTCTGTTTCAGATTTTGAAAATTATAAATGATTTCTGTAACCTTGATATTATTGTAGAAATTAATTATTAATCAATTATTTTTTTCCGAATAATGAACCATCGTAATAAAAAGCTGCGTTTTTCCTTTTTGTTGATATTAAACGCGCGAAACATCAAATTGCAAACCTTGACGACAAATTGCATAGATGTTTAAGTTGCAAATAATTATTCTCTCTAACTATTCATCTGAGAAACACACGAGGCTATTTCGAGTTGCGGAAGGAAGACCGCTCCGCAAAATGCGCTGCGTTACTATGCACTCTGCTGCAACAAGCAAACCTAATTTACACAAACCGCAGGAAATAAACGCACGAAGGAGATGAAAGGAAGAGGAAGAAGGGACATGTTAGGGTCTCGTATTTCAATAAGGCAAGGATATATAACGTCTAACTTCTACACATTTCAAACTTTTAGGTGCAGGTAGGTTTCTTCTTCTAATTGGCGAGAGTGTTATCTCTCGATAAAAATATCGAGATATAAAAATCGAAATTAAATTTAAAGAACGTAACGACCAACCAATGATTTTCTCTCTCTTTTATGATTTAAAAGAAAATTTATAATTAAGAAATTTATAGTTAAAAGAAAATTTAAATAGGTTTAAGTATAATTTTAATAAACAAATAAAGCACGAGATTACGAAATATGTGATAAACAAAACTGAATTGGTAAGAATAAGCTACAAGAAACATACGTTGTTAAAAGTTAGGCGCTTGCCGCATGATTCACGAAAAATCTGCAATCACGTGATCTCGATGGGGGCGGGAAGAGGATTAACGGACGGACAATGAACGGACGATCCTGCTTGAATGGCGTGCTGAAGCGCACTCGAAACCGAGCCGAACAATTCACGCGTAATTCTCGTAACTGCGATATTCGCGTTTCGCTGCGATTTCCGTCTCGACGAGGTCGGATTTGGCTTTCCTGCCCGTTTCGAAGATCTCGCTTAAGGTTTCTCCGCGTGATTTGAATCACAAAATTCAATTCATGCATTTCGCGCAGTAAAATAAACCTTCAATTTTACGTATTAGGCGCGTTCGATGTTTTAATTTTCTTTCGCTTTCCCGGAAAACTGGCAAGAACTTGCACGCATACGTCCAAGTCCCGCAATTAATTATTATAATGATAAGGTAAAAATAAACGAGAAGAAAGATTAGGTGCATAATACTGTCTCTGTACAGGATACACCCGGTATACGTCGCATTAAGCGCAGCGCGACGCTGCCCCCGGACTAATTGGGAGCGGTTAATGAGGTGACGCATTTTTATTGTTCTTCCGGCTTGTTAAGCGACCTGTTTGCTTCCGTAACACGTACGTCGGGAGCTCCGGGAAGGCGCAGGGATAGCCGGGGAATCCCGCGGATATCCTGAAATTGTCCCGAATACTTCGCGCGAATCCCGGAAACGCCGGCGGAATATTTTTCGCGGCTTTGCCGACCCGGTTAGATTATCGACATAGTGCGGCACACACGTGCGTTTATTCACATACGCGTCTTCGTTCAAACGAACGTGTGTTCGAATGAATTTAAAAAAAAAAAAAAAAAAAAAAAAAAAAAAAAAAAAAAAAAAAAACAAAAAAAAAAAACAAAAAAGAACAACGGATCAGCTCGACCGGGTTTAAGCAAGAAATGATTTAGCTCGTCAAATATTATCTTACACAAGAAGTGAATTAACCCGTCAAGTAATACTTTTCGGTGAATTACGCAGTGTGAAGTTAAACCGCTAAAAATAACACACGCTGGTTATACTTCGATGTATATTCTCTCAAAATACGAAAAGTAATATATGATTTCTCTCGTGGGACAATGTATAGTATTTTTTCGCAATAATAAATGCAATAACTTTGACAACAATTTATAAGTTTTTTGTTTAGATTATAGATAGTTTGAGATATTTCTGAACAAATTAATTTGTTACGAAAAGTCAGGAAATTTTTAATATAATGAAGAATAGTTTGTGAAATTTGTTGCAATATAGCAGCAATGCCTCTATCGCGATCTGAAATATTCAAAATCTAAAAAACTTTTATTCTAAAAAAAATTAACACACGAACAACATACGAATGCTATAAAATGAATTTAAACACACACACAAGACAGTTAAAATATTGAAAAGTCAAAGTGACATTCTAATAAATGAACGCAGGTTGATTGGGTTTTGTATAGAGCTAAATGACCTGTTTGTGTTAAAAATGAACTGGCATTTTCGTTTCTAGATGACATGCAATTTTGAATATATCACTTTAAATGGTCTTTTAATTAACTATTGTAGTTCGTCGATCTACGTATGTATGCGCACAATTAATTTTTTTTTTATATAGTTTTGTGCTAAAATATTTTGCGTCGCGTCGGCAAATCAAAAGATTATGAAACAATGCGCGCAATTAAGTTTTCGCTGAAAAAAATACGCGCGTGTAAATCAGCATTTCATCTAGATGTATATAAACGAGGAAATACGCGATAGCCTGGCGATAACTTGTACGCTATAATAATAAAAGCTGGATTATTTATAGAAAAAATTATTCTCTATGCGCATCGTGTCTCCTCTTTAATAAAAAGCAATCCGAGTTGAGACACATATTTTCTCCGGTACAATTAATGTTTATTATTGCGACAGCAGAAAACATCCACGTAATAAACTCTCTTCACACATGTGTAAAAACAAAAAAAAAAAAAGATACGTGCAATGATATTTCTTTCAATTCTGTTGCGGACTTTAATCGATAAAATTTTACCCATTTCAAAATTTTTTGTTTGTTTTTTTTCCCCGTTGAAAATAGTTTTCGTCGCATGTTGGGATATTCTACGAGGGAGGTCTCACACATGCCGGATTTCTGGTCAGGATGAGGACACGGAAGATTGACGGCTGCATTAAAAGGACGACAGGCGAAGGACCCGGAAAATCCGCACGCGGATATTACGCGACGTTCTCGAGATGTCGTGTTTTTCTCTTGCCACTCCGCGAGACTTTGCATTGAAAAATTTGATTCGATCGCGCGAACGGAAGTTTATTTTGTCAGTACGTTAATATTTTTTCGTAAATGAGAACAAAATAACGCAAAAAAACAAAATATAAAATTACCGTATTGCTATCTTTTTTTTCCAGTCAATTATCATAACAGTCGATTATCATGATCGATCGATATCGGAATTGATTCGCTACTTATGCGTTATCGAACTTCTGACAGGACTGTCAATGCGAATCTTTCTTTATTTCTTTATTTGTCCCGAACGAGCTTCCCTTGATGTCAGGCGAATTTGCTGTATATATAGTAGTATCCGCAATGGTTAATTCATGACAGTATTCCACTCAATTTCGTAAACTTTAACGTTTCAATCCTTTTTACGAGCATCCTTTTCAGTTTGTAAGCAACGTTCTTTGCTATTTATTGCAGATTTCTCAAATAGCTCTCTCTCTCTCTCTCTCTCTCTCTCTCTCTCTCTCTCTCTTCGTTAACAAATCACAAACGATAGAACACTCGTAACGAACATAAAACTCATCAAGTATATTCAACGGTTAAATTGTGACGTATAATACACTAATGAATCTTAAGTTTAATTTCAGCTGTATATGGAAAATTATTTTATGGATGTTCAAACTGTTCACTTTTGTTTCGCGTAACTGTTCGCGCGCTTTACATAAGCGTTTACCATGCGAAACAAAGTTAATCCGAGGAACTGTTTCATGCTTAACGCTTGTTATATCCAAAGTTTATTCCGAAAGTAATTTTGAAGTAATTACATATTTGAGTTGTGGTTATGCATTTAATTCTATCGCCTGCTAAAAATGTTTTTCTTCTTCGAGTCAGTGTAGTTTTGTTTTGTTTTTGTTTTTTTTTTTACAATAAATCTCCGAAAAACTTAACGTTGCTTAGATAAATTGGCGCGTTTGAAAAAATCAAGAGTATTTTGTCTTCATCCTTTTTTCTCAAAGAAAAGTTGTGTAAAAACGAGAAATGAGAAAGCTGAGAGCAAGCGACAGGAGAAAGAAAAGAAAGAGAAACGCGACTTAGTTCGTGAAAAGATATCGACGTTTGCCACCACGCTATCTGTCGTGGATAATGCATCAGCCACTACAGAATGTAGAGTCCGCGCTGTGTCTTTTTCTCGCAAAATACTTTTTATTTCAAACACTCAAGATTAGTAGAAACAACAGTTGCAATTAAATTCCCAACCACGTAAACTAGAACGCGCTAATATTTAATATTTCAACGGTCATTCGAGCGAATAATAAAAAGTTTCAATATCGCGCACGAAGAACGACATCGCTCGTGATTTACGACAGTTATTTTCCTTTCCACGTGACATATTTTTTTGTGCAAATGTGTTTTCCTTTAAGTATTGAGTTTTTTTTTTATCGACACACTCAAAATAGATCCCGTTTGATTCTCTCATACGCTTTATTCGACACAATTAGGTTTTTTTTTATTCCGCGTGCGTCCCGCGCAAGTTAACCTTAGCAAACACGCGGCTGCTCGTGAATTCGCGGTCACGTTTCGCGCGTAAAATACGCTCTCGGCGTTTTCGGGTTTATACATCGAGTTTAGGGTTCGTTCGAGCGTCTTAAGGCCGGGGATAAAGCGGTCCTTTGAATGAGACTCCTCTCACTCAAAGATTTATGTGAGCCGCGCCTGGAAAAATCGAGCAGATGGGAGCGAGATGGCGCAACTACGTGCCAAAGAACACCGGAATCTACTTTGACTAGATTGTCGGCAAATTTGTACGCGAAACAAAAACAAGACTCACGATATTGTCACATGTACGCGTATATACATATTATATAAGATAACTTCAATTTTCTGCAGAAATGTAATCTTCCGCGCGCGCACATGTGCAAACATACGCGCAAACATATGTGCTAATATATTGTTGTAAATGCACAACGGACGAGGATATATGTATACGCGATATCCAAATATATCCCGCATTGCTTCGTTAAAAAAACAAGCGTAATTTTAAGCAATCTACAATTTTTAAAAAGACATTTGCGTTTTATATAAAAAAAAAAACAGATAAAAATTTAATAATAAATATAGTACGGCTTCAATAAGTATAAATCAAGAAATAGGATTTTATAGTACTGCGCGGGAAACGAGAAATGTGGAGAGATCGTCTCTTGGCCAAGGTGTCTTTTTCGCACTGAGATTTTTTTTTTTAATTTCATTGAGCAGTTAAATGGGTAATTCATAAATATGTGATGCACAAAAAGTAGTATCCTATATTTTAGAAAAAAAAAAAAATTTATATTTTAGAATTTTAGAATAAAATTGTTATTCAATTCGAATTTTCTATTAATTTATATGTTAAAAAAATATAGTTTTGTTTTTTGCACATACATCGAGCTTATGGCTATAAGATCCTATTTTTTTATTTAAGATAAAAAATTTTGGTCAATTACCAATCGTTGCCAGTTTTGGTGACATTCTGTCGCTTGCGTCCAGTCTGATGAGGCTTCGGCTCGGCCACCATGTTTACATCTGCGAACACAAAACACAACAGATTCATTAGTTATGAAATATAATACAGCGCAAAAATGCACTGAATAATCAAGTGATTCGTGGTTATTATTGAAATAATATATTCAGCGATACATCGAGGGAAAAGGAACTAATTAATTACATTTGCCATAAAGTAGAATATATGTATATTCAGTAATATGCGATATATGCGCATTCGCGTAATAATTGAATGAACAAAACGAGGCGGATTGCGAAGATCGACTCCGGGCGGACACGCCCGGCGTATCGTAATACAAGCGCAAAGTGCATTTTCATCGCCGCGCTGCACCGCTTCGCAGTCCACCGGCGGCTTACGCGGATTAATAAAAGACGGCGACGAAGCGCGAAGTTTCCGCTCAGCGTTTCCGCAAACAGTTATTAATTTCGCTGCCTTTGAGCCGGCCCGTAGCGAGATTGATAATGAATGCGCCGCGTCGTCGTCGTCGTCGTCGTCGTCGTCGTCGACGGCGGCGGGCGATCAAGCGACAAGGATTTCTCATTCTTCTTGTTTCCGCGCGCTTTACCCAGCCGAGACGGTCGCCCGTATTCATCGTACAGAGCGATTCAAAAGTCGCGCAACAGGTGTGCAACGAATATTGATCCGCGCGATATTCTGACTCTCCGCGATTGTGCGTACGTGTTTCTTCGAATGTTGAAGGCGCCGTCTGTGATAAATACCCGGATTATAAATTTGCGGACTACGCAGAGGCATTAATCTCGCTAACTCTGCGTAATTACACGCTGTGACGAGTGCGATGAAAGCAACCGTTTCGGAAGCGACATGTAAAGAATTTAAAATAAATTGTGCTTGTAATTAGCATGATGAGCGCATGACAAACGTCGAAGAGAACGTATATACACACATACACACACACACACACACATGTACACGGTTTGCTCCAGGGTATGCATTTCTCTAAAATCAAGGTTAAAGGATCAAGAAAAGAAGAACACGCCGGAGAACACAGATAGTGGCACCTGCCGGAGGCAAGAACACGAAACGACAGCGATAAGGAAGGAAGTGTCAAGGGGGTAAAAGAGCAAAAAAAAAAAGCAAG
This sequence comes from Pseudomyrmex dendroicus, assembly GCA_014825645.1. NCBI lineage: Eukaryota > Metazoa > Arthropoda > Insecta > Hymenoptera > Formicidae > Pseudomyrmex > Pseudomyrmex dendroicus. The sequence goes on along the minus strand of QVNZ01011642.1, from coordinate 46,993 downwards.
AGGAAGCAAAGAAAACAGAAAAAGCTAGGAAAAACTAATATAAGGGTGCAAGGAACAATTCCAATTCAATGAAATTGTACTTCTTTCCTTGCAGCGGGTGGAAAAAGTAGAAAAAGCAGAAGTTGGGCAGACAAAGAGAAAAGAGACAGCGCGTGATTGTTGTAACACATAACGTGTGTCGTGTTAAAAATATTGTCCGAAATGCCACCAAAAAAGAAGAAAACGACGAGAGATATAGAATTTTTTATATTGTGCGGTGTATTATGTTTCATTAATTATTGTTTATTTAAAAAACATAACGTTAAAATTAGGATGACAAGACTTTTTTTCAACGTTTGCGAAGACGCGCATTCTCTTAGTTAGACACACTTTTGAGAGTTTTGAACTCACAACTTGTGTGTGCAGTTTGAGTAAAGTTAAAATAATCATGAGTTTAGGATTACACCCTCTCTTATCCTTCTTCCGCAAATCAGTTCATTCCAAAAACATTTTCCATCACGCTCGTTGCTCCCGCAAGACATTTGCTCGTATCCGTGTCGCTAACTTCCGTACGTTCTGCAAACCGTTGAGGTCCTGTAGCAGTCCGTCCCCTGACCCCCCTTCCCTTCGCCATTTCAGTCTCTCGCAGGGGGTGGTTTGTGGATGTTCCTTGTTAGAGTAGCGGGCTGATTCCGTTGTGTGCGCAGCGGTGCGCTTCGTCCTTTGTGTGAGCTAACCAAACACCCCCGGCCCGCGTTCCCTTCCTTGTACCTTATTCTCATCCCCTTCACTCTCCCACTACTCCTCCATTATCGCGGCTACTTGCGCAAATTGTTTACACGTCGGCCCGCGAGCATTTCATGAGGCCGTCCGAAAATTGATGATTTGCTAGGTGTTTGTTGCACTTGGAAGAGAAGAAGAGAGAGAGAGAGGTTGATTTATTAGGGAAAGACGAGGTAAGAGTATTTCACGGAACCGCTAAAGACGACGGACAAGACTGGCTCAACAACTGAGGCAAAGGTGGCATTATTCTTTGCTGATTCGCAAACATTAACATGTATTTTCTTTATTTTTTTCAAACTGTTAAAATTATTAATTCCGCTTGTGTGTACATAATTTTTTTTCTAATTAAAAGTTGTACAACTGATTACGTCCGTGATCACATTTGTGCGCGTGTGTTTGTCACGGAAAAATTTAAGCGCTTTTACGTGAGGAAAAGCAAAGTAGCGACTCGTTCGGGTAACGCAACGCGAAGCAACGCAGTCGCAGAAAGACAGACTGCAAAAGACAGACAATCGCCACACGGCTGATTGTTTTTCTCTGAGTTGATTTTCCCTAGATCGAAACGCGCGCGCGAGAACTGATTTATTGGTAATCCACTTCTCTGTGTGGTAGGAGAGAAAATCCAAGCGTCAAGGGGTTAAATGCAGCGCGGTGGAACGAAACTCTCCGACATTCGCCACCGCGACGCAGCTAATCGTTGCGGGCGTCGGCGTCGCCGCGAAGTTTAGTCGATACGCGGGTGTACGCGGATGCGGTGGTGCGCGCAAGAGAAACAGAGAGAGAGGGGTGGAGAATGGTAGAGAGAAAGAGAGAGAGAGAGAGAGAGAGGGGAGGGAGAGGGAAGCGCGAGAGCGATGACAGAGAGTGAGAAGGAGACACACGAGAGACAGTAGAGAGAGGAAGTCGAGTATCGATGTCATCTCCAGCACGCGGTTGAAGGGTGATTCCTATATCGCGTTGTGAATTGTTCCTCGAACTAACCGCTTGGCGAATGAGTGCGAACGCGAGCGCGTGAGCGAGTGCAAGCGAGCGAGCTAGAGCGAAGCCGAGCGGAGTCTGTAACAGGCAGCGACGCTAATGGAATATGACAACGCGAGGCGAATAATAATCGGCCGTTTCTCCGTCGCCGAACTTCGTAATAAAACGAGCATTGTCCATGACGTTTCGTCGCCGACAGCGTCGCGACGTCACCGCGGACGTCGTCCCGCCATCGCGAGCGGATTTTTCAAGTGTTTCCGCGCGTGAGCGCGCGTTTATATTAACGATCTGGCTCGGCGATCATTTATATTCCGCATGATATAACTGCAAAATGTATTATAACATAAAAAATCATATAATGTGGGAATTTTGTGCCCTGATGTTAAAGGCTGGAATATAAAACCATGAATCATAAAAATGATTTTAAATAATAAGAATTCTATTTTCATGCCCGAAATATATTTGATATCCACGATTATGTACCTACGTTTAGATAATTATATGTTAGAATCTACATGTAATTAATTATAAATGTACCCGACAATTTGTATCAGATAACATATGTACATTTATATGAGATATAATCTGTGCTACATTGTGTATAATAATAAGTCATGTTTTAACAATATAATTTACGTCATTGTACTTTTAATAAAATTTATATTAAATGTTTAATTACATGTGAAAATACTCTTTCATTTAATATACAATTGAGATAATTAATTGCTCAGAAGAGAGTGCAAATATAATATCAGTTAAAATATTTCATGTATGCTATGTTTAGAAAACGTTTTGTGGATATTTTCACGTTGGTCGAAATTCAACGTAACAATCAGGGAAAAACATCGTGCGTTTTATTATGTGGAACTTTGCGGGCAAAAGAATTAATTTAGTTTGTTATTGTGGCAACGATTTTATTATTCAACGGTCAAGAATAATTAATAAACTGTGAAAATTGTTGATAATATGCCCTATTAATTTTATAACCGCGAGCCGTTAATCACGAGGGACGCCAAATTGTTAATTCATCAATTTATTTATGATCTTACAGATCGAGTAATTAATGTTGCACGTGGGCTCGACCGAACATATTTTGACATCCAATCGCGTATCAGAGCTATATAATTTCATTATGAAATTTACACGAGTCCAATAAATCTCACAAAAATATCACGTGGCAATAATTTCATTTAAACACACTACTGACTTATTGTCTCTCAAAATCATGCTTGACGTTGTTATTCTTCTATTTTTAAGTTTGCAACGCGACAAAACACAATCGATTTTTATTCTCGCAACACTTAACGATACAAATGTAGTTTAAAAACTTGCGTTTAAGAATTTCTTTATGTTTTTAAACGAATTTTGAACGAAAGAATGTGAAAAAATAATTTTCTTGGAAACACAATTCTCTTGTTGCACAATTTGCGAAGTCGTTTCTTAAAAGACTTTTTCTTAATCGTTTCAGCAGTTCAAAATAACACCTTTTTCGGACCCACGCATCTTGAACAAAATTAAAGAGAAAAAAACCTCCCAGTTTGTACCTTTTCAACAGACTTGCCGCCGCGAAGATCAATTAATTGAAATAAAAACAAAAAAATAAAAAAAAACGGTCGATAGTTGAAGCAGGTCGGCAGCGGCGCGGCTGATCCTGGCGAATATTGTACTCGCGGAACGCAGGATGGCGGAAGTTATCACCGTGTACACGCGCGGTTACAAGTTCGGCCGTTAAAAGCGCGCCGGGTGAGTTTCGTACCAGCCAGTGCGACTCGCTCGGCTACGGACTCGGCTCGGCACCGGCTCGACATGCACGCATTACGCTATTAGCCCACGACACGACATCATTTCCATCGTTTCGCTACACTCTTTGCTCCGGGGCCCGGCCCTTTAATTGCGCCTCGTTATTTATAGCCGCAGTTAAAACTTGCTTGGCCGTAGAGGGAAACGGCGGCGATACACAAGCCGCCGGGTGTCTTCCCGCCTCTCTAACGGACGGATCGTTTGTCGCGGTCGACTTTGAGGCTGTCGCATAAATTATCCGGCAAATATTTTACGCCTTCATCTTGTTTAACCTTATCCCGTTATATAGCAAGGCTAATGGAATTACTAGGTAGGATCATTTTTCCAGCTTGTTTCAACTTTACTAGTATGTAAAATAATTCCGTGCGTTATTTTTATTCCTTACACGCGTGCCGTACTATCATTTCCGTGTCGCATTAGTTTTCGCTTCTTTATATTGCGTTTATATCTTATCAGCGTCAAAAGGACGTATGTACTACCTTGTTCTTTTGTAAAAAAAAAGTACTTTTTTCCGTTTCTTTGTATAATACTTACGGGTACTTTTCGTGATATTTCTTTTCTCTCCTTATGATTTTACGATTACCTTTTCCTATCTTTTCAACATTTCTCTTCACAATATTTCTCTCTGTTGCAATATATCTTACGTGTCCTCATGTAATGTTCTTTTTATATATTTCTTGTTCATCGAGCAATATTTCATTATTCGCGTCCATCTCTCTATATCTCCGATGATCCGAAGTTAGATCTGTAATATTTTCTCATATCTTTTAGAAGAAGTGTAAAAAAACTACAGCACACTGAAACAAAAATAATTTCTATATACGTATATATATATATATATATATATATATATATATATATATATATATTCGTACAATAATCAGCCTTTCCAACATATATAGAAACGGGAAAAATTAATGTTTCGCGATGTTTCATAATGACTATATGAGCGACGGTATTCCGCGCACCTTAACGAAAACTGATAAATAGGAGCGTCGGCAGCGGCGCCAGTCAGTTCTTTTTTTCTTTTTTTTTTAATCTCGCTAATCCCGCGGCCAAAAAAGAGAAAATCCGCGAATTCGCGAAAGGGCCCGCGGGGGCTAATCTTGGTCCGGGCCCTTTGTCGGCGAAAGTCTCTTTTGTTTACCCCGCACGCAGGAGGGGCATAGAGGAAAAAGGAAGAGGGAAAGAGAGAAGGGTGAGCTCTGCACACGAAAAAGGGGTAGGCACTTATTAAGCAAGCCCGGCTTTGTGCGAGCCTTCAGCCTCCCCTTTCTCTTTGGGTGGGGAAGGGCGTCGCGACGTCCGCAGACGGATTGACCGGACGGCGAGCTCGGACGAGCCGCGATGCAACGTAAAAGGACTCCGCATTTCTGTTGAAATGCCAGCTCGAAATGTGGTCGGCGTTCAATACGGTGAGCTTGAATAGGCCGGCCGGGTTCTCAATGGCGCCGCACACCACCACCGCGTAAGGGACGGCGCGCTAATTATGGCGCTTGTACCGTGTGATTGCGATGTATCGTATGTGTGTTCTTTTTTTCTGCGTATAATTACCGTAATTCAGATTTAATTACCGTGTTATATAAATTTATGCGTCGCTGTGCGCGCGCCGCGCGTGATTCACATCGGGTGATTAAAATTCATTTCAAAATATTCAAAGGCATTAATAAGGATGAGCGTGGAAAAATACGATATGACATTACAACGATACATTTTTAATGACGACTATTTGGATTAACAGTCTATTTAAAAAAACATGTTACGACATAAAGAACGGCGTGCGATTTATATACAAATTAGTAAAGAATCGATACTAAACTCTATCACAAAAATTCATGTTTTCTGAGCAGTCATATTTCACATTCAATGTATAAAAACGCTGTCGAATCGTGTCAGCGCGCGCTAGCCTTAAGAAAAAGTTTCGAAAAGATCGAAAATCAGCAAATTCAGAAGGTAGAGGGCAGACAAAATGTGGTCGGATTCTACGTCGTCTGGGGTTTAGAAAGTTTACAGTAAGAGAGTTCGAAAATATATTTACTTCTCTTGATTCTCTCGTTCAAGCACCTTGTATTTAAATTGCTGAGCACAGGTAAATGTTCCAAGAAAAAATTAAATCCGCTTCCTTTTTTTTCGAAGTTATAAATTCGCTCGAAAAAAAATTGCTGCAATTTCTAAAGTGGTTTTGTTGCACATTGAAATAATTTCATGGCTCTCTTTAAATTTAGTTTCCTTTTTCTTTTTTTACTAGTTCTCTCCTTTATTTGTGACATAAAAATTATTTAAGTATAGCGATGCACGAAATAAAAGATTGTATGTTCGTCGCGGCCGTAAATTACACAGAATAGCAGAAAGGACGACAGAGAGAAAGAGAAAGAGAGAGAGACATACAATATTTTATTTAACGGTCATCGTGTGAAATATATAACAGGACGAAGAACGCGCGTTAACTTCACTAGAAGGGTTGGAAATCGTTGTACGACATTTTCCATTGTTGTCGCGTGGACACGCTTCTGTCCAATTCTCCTTCGGCAAGAATAACGCGAAAACAAGAATGTGGTCCATAAATTCAAACAGTTTCTCGAGGACAGCTAGCGTCATCCCCACGAAAGAGACGCAGTTTCCGACATCGGCGCGGATTCGCGCGGCGGCGGCGGCGGCGGCGGCGTCGCGACGCGCCGTGGCGCATAATCGCGCGGCGTCCGCGCGCGCCTCCCGCCTTTTGTAACTGCCAACGGGCCAATCTAAGTGACGTACGGCTTTGCGCGACCCCGCGACCTCATACCGCGCCACCATAATCATTTTATACACAATAGTCGGACGCCGTTCGCAACGAGGCGCGCGCGATGCCGGCGCGAGAGGGATTGGGAGCGGTGCGGCTGCAAGAGTAATGGATGCAATTTGTAGCCACCTCCATCCCACTCCGTCGCATTCCAGGGCAGCCGGCTGCTGCACGCGTGATCCGCGAATTTACACGCGTGCTAGGCCGGCTCTCGCCCGACCCCGATGTGACATCCCTTCCTCCTCCCTCAAAGAGCCCGCCACTTTGCCATCCCGTGCTTCAACCCCCCGTGTCGTTATCTCCGGCAAAAGTGACAGAATAGACGTGGAACTGCAACCGAACACGGTATAAATTAATGAAGAGAGAGGAGGAAACAGACATAGTTACGCGATTTAAATATCCTGCACTACGAATTCCGGCACGTCGCTCCTGATAAATTCGCGATTCGCATTAACGCGAGTTCCATGTAATGGAAGAGTCAAACGTATTTTATTTTTTCTAAATGGCCGGTTCTTCTATTTAAAAAGTATCGAGAATGCGATCCGGAGAATCGGATCCGATCATCAATTTCGTTACACGGCCAATCTAATTCTCTTTCCCATTTGTTCCGCGTTTGAGAAACTTTTTGGATACACTCTTTCAACTTTGGAGAGAGAGATAATCGTAATTACATTTTAAGCGGATATTTTCCCTTTGGGATAGCGTCTAAACTCTGGTAACGCTAAAACGAGAAAATATGCTTTTCACATACGTCCACTTTGTAGCGGAATCCGCGATACAGCGTAAAAAATATTTGAGGTCGCCGAGGGATCGAATCGATAGGGCTAGAATTTACTTGGGGAAGTCCACGGGGGCGGGCGAGCGTACGTAATTACATGGAAAAAATTCCAGTCAGGACGCGAGCGTTCTCTCTCGTTGTTGAGTTAGAGTCGCGTTGCGTGGCGTGCCCGGACTTAGAAATCGGCCAGCCAATCAGCCAATCACGTGCCCCTGCCGCACCGTGGTTGCCTTCCCGATCGCGCAGCCCTACCCGAAATCTCGGCGGGCCAATCGAGCCGCGCTGGCACGCTTCCGCCAAATTGCGCGCTATTTTTAAATATTAAGTCCGCTCCCGTCGGAGAATGCCCGTTCGACCGAAACTTGCCGACATTCAGCTCAAGTCACGACGGTTAATTCTTATCGGACATCGTTAAACGACGTGTTCCCGAATTCAGCTCAAAGCTCGCTACAAGATGTCGAACGTAAGATTACGTGAAACTTGCTCGAGAGAAAATGTATTTGAGAACTACGAATTTTTTTTTTTTTTGCAAACTCTATTTGAGACATCTTTCTACATTATGTATCTTTCTTTCTATCGCGTTATAAAAGATTTTCGTTCTTTTTTCCCTTCTCTATAGAAGATATATATATGAATAATAAAACTCAGCGGCGACATAGTTGCGTCGGAAGCAATCGTGTCACCAGCGGTGCGATTTCTCGCGACGCCGGGCACCGACGGTTTAAATCGAAGCGGTTTATCGGCACGAATTCAAGGACTCCCGCGGGGCCGAGAAAAGGATAAGAAGTTTGAAATATGTCGCGCTATAAAGTTTTGCCATTTAATTTTCCATCACTTCGTATTATTCGTCAGAGTGAAGTGCGCAGGCGGGGACCGCATTAGTAAGCAAGGAATAATATCGATGCTCCCCGCCGCGCGCGCAACTAAGTTCGGAATTCGCATCGACTTGGGCGCGATGCATCGAGCTACTTTCGCGTTATGCAATATTAATGCCCGCGCGCGCGTCACTTTAAAATACAAACACTTTGGACCGCGCGTGAATAATGCATGCCCCGCGCGGGGCTTCATTACCGATTCGCATCGTTCCCCGATTTATCCCGCGAATCGCCGCGAGTTACCACCCTTTGATTTTACTCACATTCCCCCTCCTCCTACTCTCTCCGCTTTATCCGCCGTGTCCACTGTGCCGTGCCGTCGACTCCGTTTTCGTTTACTCGAAAAATTATTGTCGCCACAGTCTCCGCGGTCCCTGCCTCCACAAATTTCTAGCGTGACACTCGAACTTCGCTGACCCCCTTCGTAGATCCTTCGTAGATCCTTCCCATCGGACTATCCGCAACTATCCAGGCGTCTGGGACGTGCCTGACATTCCACGATAAAATATGTTGCGGGCTACATCAAGAAGTGTTCAGAATTTCACGTAGCAATGCGAAGTGTAGTTTACATAAATACGAAATGGCAACACACAACGCGCGTTTATTGGTTGATATAACTGAAAATTAAGTGATAAATTGGTTCAATGTCAAAAACAAATTAAGACTGAAATAAACACAATGTTTTGATAATATTTTTGAAATCGGAGAAATATTTTACATTGTTGAATATTTAAAATTAATTTAACATGTAACAGTTTTTGTTTTAAGAGAGTCATTCGATATAGTATATAAAACTTTATGGCATTTCTATCGACATCTTTCCTGGCTTTTATCGCAAAAATTAAAAGTATCTCTAGATTGTACGGCCGTGGCTCAAATGTAGTTTCTTTAAAAAATATTGTTTGTATCGAATATCGCTATGCTAAACAAAAAACCTGATACAGATATTGTCGAGAGATGCGATATCTGATACATATACGCCGCTTCGGGCGAGCATTTCTGCATTATACTCTCCCGGGCGATGCGCGCAAATTGCAAACTTTTCACGCCCTGCTGTTATTGTTATTGTTGTCGTCGAGATAATTACGCGGCGGCACAATTAAATCGCGCGACAATATCGAGTTTCGCTATCGATCGCGCCGCTGATCAATGACGCGTTCGCGCGTCAACGGTAACGTCTGTATCGCTCGCGTCGCGAGCGTGTGCGCGTATTAACGCGCTTTAACGACAAATATAACATTTCGCCCGAAATGTGCCGAACGCACGGAGCCGTGATGCAGCACGCACGTAATTTACGCAGCCGCGCGTCGCATCATCGTCGCCGGAAATTATCGACGAGCGTCAACACAACATCGGATCCTCATTTTTGTGTGTTTTTTTTTAGGGAGCGGTGTTCTTGGATGGCGTGCCGCGATCCAAGCGCGAAATATGCATGGAACGCGGAAGAATTAAAATGTGACAAAAATACGGTGAGATTGGTTAGCTCGATATTGGATTTCGGTTCGTACAGCGGCTTCGCGAAACAATCTGTAGACCAATTTGCTTAAAACTTTCCGATAGTCACGAAACAGAAAAGCGTATCTACAAAGAGCAATTGAAAAAAACGTGACACAGACGCGTGTGTAATTGTATTTCTCCCAAATATTTATTTGAAAAATGACCTCTCGATCGTCGTGCGAATTTTAAACCGATTTTAAAATTCTTCGGTAGGCACTTATATATTAGATAATCCGGAGATAAAGAGACAGCCGTGTTAGATCCTTTCCCCGCGATATTAAAGACACTGTCTGGCTGGCAACATTATTGCGCACCGGTCCCTATAATAATCGTTCCGCAATGAAAAAGCAAAAGGAGGAGACGTGACTTTTGAAAATTGCATAGGACGGAGCGCGCGGATAGGAAAGGGAAAGAAAGCGGATGTTCTCGCAAACGTCATTACGGGCGTGCATTTCGCTGCTAATTACAGCGAAATACCCGCGAGGTCCTTTCCTCGGTTAATTAGTTAAACTCCCCTCTTCCCGGCGGTGATAAGCCGGAGAATTTTGTCCTTAACGAGCTGCGCACGCGGCTCCTTTAAGGGACAATGACGAACCGCCGCGGCGTTATCCACCGAGAACTGGCGCGAGAACGATGTTTGTATGCGTCTGCCGTAAAGGCTGTTTTACGCGCCACCAGCAAAAGGGGGAGATAAGTAAGTCAAGTACGCAGTGGCGGTGGCGGTGGCGGTGGCGGTGGCAGTGGCGGTGGCGGTGGCGGCGGCGGCGGCGGCGGCGGCGGCAACGGCACGGGGAGTTACTCGGTCTTGGTTTCTCTCGCGTTGAGCGCCCGGGGTTTAGGAAGGTAAGTCAAGTGGCTCACTTGTAAAGCAAGCTAGTGTCCCGCGTAAATATCTATACTCTGCTTAAAATCAACGCCAAGCCAAACGAGAAGCACACCAATCTGTGTGCATCAAACATAGATAACAACAAAATCTCAAATAGAGATAGCGTTGTTTATTTGAAAACTGCCAATTTGTGGGGTCTCTGACCCCATGTACGCGAATGAGGAAATCGATTAAAGTAGTTGCGACAATATTGAAATTCGGAAACAGCGACACTGCATTTAGGACAAAATGTTATTAAATAATTTTAGCTTCTCTTCTTCCTTTTTGTCAGCTCTCTAATAATATTTTTCTAATTAGCAAACACGCGTATCTGTCTTACATCTTCAGACAAGATAAGAATTTTCTCAAAGTAAAATCAATGTTTAAAACAGAATCCGATCGACGGATTGCCGCGGTGAGAGAGCATTTAATTAGACACTACAAAGTTTCGTGATTTTTTGTTGTTCGTTAATCATTTTCATAAAAGACAAGAAGCATTTAAAGTCATTTTGTAGCTACAAGTAAATTTAAATGTTTGCAATTTACATTTTGTGCTCTTGCATAATTTAACAAAATTTGTCTTTCCTCTTGCGTAAATTTTACAATCTTTTTTCTCTTTCTCTCCCATTGATTTGCGGATCTTTGAAAAATAAACCCAATTGATCCTCACGTTGAACAATTTGACACCTCTTGAATGCTCATGAGAAACTCAAGCAATAATTTTCATATTTGATTCGTTATTTTCCGCGAAAAACGAAACATAAGGCTCTGCGGTTTGTACCGCCGGGATGCATTTGCAATGTACACCTCATTGTCCCGAATAGTAAATCGCGATGGCGAACGAGCGTTACTTTCGAGCGAAACGTGTAGCTGAAGCGAGTGCTCTGTTGGGAACGCGATTCGGCGTTCGCGGTTGCATTGCGAGCTGCGCGCATAGCGAGAGTTGCACTTCAGGGATTTTGATGACGACCATCGGGATTTATTCGATTATTACGTATGTTATTATGTTTCTCATTATTAACAAACTCCAATGAAAAGGTCGTGTCCTTAATTCGCGATATATTTACACTCTACGATAATCATGGAAAACGACAAAAATGAGAGTTTTTCCTAACGCGAAAGAATACATCATATAATATTTACATAATAAACCTGCTTTTTTAACGCATCGTCGTCGTATTAACGTAAATAATTGGCTTTTTAATGCAAAGGTATAAGTTGAACACGGAGAATCACGCGGGGCTTAAAGAGAAAAGGTAATTTTTGCAATCATCGGGAAAAGTTGGCAATGACTGCACTTTGACGCGGACACACTCTAAGTTTTCCGACGTGTCGGTATCAATAAGACCACCCGGTAGACTTCGTAAATCTCGCCGCTCCGCGTAATCTGGCAATCGAAGTTTTCTAATCACGCGAGACATCGCCGAATGGACTATCGATATGCAGTCAGAAGTGTCGGACTGGTCGCATGAAATATGACTTCTTATTCGGTTTTCCGAAGAAGCCGTCGATAATGTTATGTTATTTTTATCGAATCGTTTCTCAATTCATCAATCGATGAGTTTCTCCAACGCGAATGTAATTTCGAAGATTGTTCGAACATTTATATCTACTGTTGCATAATAAGCGATCTCTTATATTGTACATATGTCATTATATAATGTGTATATATAAATGATAGTGATGGTAAATAAATATTTTCGAGGTTGAGTCGTGATGAAAATTCATTAGTAAAACTTAATTGTTTTACATTATATACAATGTCTGTTTTTTGCTTTTGGAATAATAAAACTGTCTGGAGTGAAAGAAATATGCTCGAGACGGAATGTGTATTTAACATGTTTGAGAAAAGGTTCTCATTAACTTACGCGTTAAGATGAACACTCATAATTGCAATTAAGACAATCTAAAGCAAGACAAATAACTAACGACGAGTTGTTGCGAACGAGATTGGCATTCTTCTGGTAAGTTTTATTAACGCAATATGTGTGCATCATCGTACGCAAGACAAGAAAATAACTTTATATGATAACATGTTATGCATACCATGCATAACTTTATTTAAAGCACATGCATGCGACAAGAAATGATATTTAAGTTTTTTGCTTTGATGAATGTTAACGCATTCATTATCTCATCGCAGTTTATACACCGATAAATAAACATACCTTCTATCAATGCTTTATTAACTCGTGACATGGTTTATATATCAAGAAGATTTGTTTAGATATGATATTATGCGAGATCAATTAAAATATGTTTTTCAGAAATACAGTGTATTATCGCATAATATTTTTTTTATAAATAATTTGATACTAATATTATTTAATATTTTATTTAAAAATTATCCAATTTATAACGGTATGAAAAAATATGTACATATATATAATTTTTATACATATATGTGTATATCTTTATATGTGCGTGTGTGTAACCTTCATATTTTGTAAAATAAATTTATTAAAACCTCTAAAGGCTTCACAAATTTGCATTTAATTTCATTACATCATCATTACGAGGCGATTAAGTTAAATTAGATTAAATTACAAGCGGCACGCAATAATTATCCTCAAAGTTATAAAGAAGAGAGATTATAATTAAAATTTTTCACGCAGTTACATTAATTTGAATTACCATTCATAATCGCTATTAAATAAATATCAACCGAACAGTCAAAGAAATCCTCACGAGTTTAAAAGTGCGCGTACTCTTTCTTAAAAGCACGCGGCTTCTACCTCGCTAATTAATTAATTAATTAATCCAAGAACCCAGCTTGAATCGGTCCGCATAGAATTTGCTTGCGAAGCGTTTACGAGAGAAGTGTTTTGCACCTTTGTGATCTTCTAGGTACCTTTCTTGCTCTCTCTCTCTCTCTCTCTTTCTCCCCTCTCTCACCAACTCCACGATATTCCGGGGAGTTTTTCTTCAATGTGAAATGCGACTTGTCGTCGCGTTGCTTTTTCGCGACGCGGTAATTTTGCCGCTTCTCAGCCGATTTAATCCGCTCGCGAAAACGCCGAATGGAGATTAACTACCTCGTTTAAATGCATGCGTTGTCGCGGCGCATTCAAAGTGGAAGCAACGCGAATGGAATTTGCCGCCTCAAAGAAAATTATAAACACGAACTCGCGTAATGCGCTCGCGCGCGCGCTCACGTCGCGCATAATCGCATTCGGCCTGCGACGTACGCTTCCGCTTTGGCGCGTTTTGACCGTGTCGCTATCGTTTCGAAAACTGATTTTTCAAAGCAGCGAGATTTTTCGAAATACCGACGACTTTTTTCATATCTATCATATTCTCTTCGCGATGTACAATGAACATGCAAAATAACATTTTTATTTCACTATGCTGTACTTTTTATCTCGTATCTTAAGTCACTTTTTCGAAAGAAATATCCAATCGCATCTAGGTTTTTTTATGATGATATATAGAGTAACTCTCTTTTCTTCTTTTCACATCGCACTTGTTTTCTCTTTGTCCACGCTCTCTTCTTCGTCCCCGTGCTCTCTATCACGATATCTCATTGCCACAATGGATAGAGAAAGGACCGGCGTATTGAATAAGTTATATGGCACAAGCACAGAAAACTACGGGCGCGCAACTCCTTTCTCTCGGGCTTGGATAGAGAGGGGTTTTCTGAGAGAAAAGCTAATTCCATGAAAACAAACCTCGTGCAAGACGCGACCGTGTTGCACCGCGCCTGTACTTACGGCGAAATGGATCGGAGAGAAAAGCCAACCCCACTGAAAAGTGCCTATATAAGACTTTTTCGCGAGTTAAATGAATTGGTGATAAATGCATTTTGTATTTTATACTTTTCCCCCTTTTCTCCCCCTCTCCGTGTCGGACTTCGGAAGACGGAACTGCAACGATGCGTAAAATGTGTGTTTCGAACGTGTTCTCGATCGCGAAGTCAATGAATTTCTTCTCGGCGAAGTTATCGGTTTGAGTTCCCGCGCAAGTGTTTCTTGTTCCGTGATCTTGTAATGGACTTCGCGATGAATCCATTTTGAAACTTCGACGACAAATCCAACTATCTTTTTCTCTCTTTTTTTTTTCGTTTTCTCTATAGAATGAGAAACATAGCTCTTGAATAAAAGCATATATACTTGCGATATGGTGGAGATTTTTCGCGGAATCTTTTTTATTCAAATGCTATCGTGTAGAAAAATTGACATCGTTTTGTGTGCTTCGTGTGCACAAGTAATATTATGCTTCATATCGCGTTGTATCTCCCAATATCTATCAATAGTCTGTTACGTTCGTGAGTTCCACTTGCTTTTTGGATTGTAAATACAGAGATGTTGCGTATAATACATGTATGTACATATTTAATAAAGCGGAAATTTGCCAAACTCTCACTTTAAATGCAAATTTTACAAAACATCCGCGTTGTGTGCTTATTTTTTTAGTTGGAACTGCTAATTTCTCGTTCTTCTTTTCGCACGACGGAAATTTCGATCTCAGAATTTTCAAGAGAGGAACGGAAGATACGAGCGCATTTCTACCTCTCTCCCTATCCTCTCGAATTCTCCAGGAAGATGCGCGAATAGTAAATCGAGATGCGAATGTTGGAGAGGATTCGACAAGATTCGAGCGTCGATTAGTTCCACGCTATTCCGTTTTGCCTGCCGCCATCTTTTTTGTTCGGGAAATTTGTTTTTTAAGATTAGATTCACACTGAAGCGGGTTTAATTTTCCAGCAGAAAGATCTGATTTCCGACAGTTTTCTGCAGCGAAAAATACAGCGCAACGTATTTTACAAACTTAATCGTAAATATTAACGAATTTGCAAGAGATTTAAGAAATTTTAAAAGAATTTCAAATAATTAAACCAAAAGAAAAAAGCAAAAAAATTTTAAAATATTTGACAAATGCGTCAAATTACCAGATTTAAATTTGTCATAAACTCGCTAACAAGCTTAAATAGCACAATAAAGATAATATAAAATGGACTTTGGATCTAAATTGTAGTTTGTCAATTAATTATGCATTCGATGCCGCACACAAAACTAGTGTGAATAAAACTTCGATTTCTAAAAACTTTTTGAAAACTGAAATGTATCAAATCAATCTACAATTCAGTAGGTAAAACCAAATAAAACGGCGTACATGACATGGCGTGCAAAACGAGCGAATGGCGACGCGAAATCACCTGGGATCCGTTTACAGCGGCGGAAGTCTTTGCTCCACCTTCCCTCCACTACCGTCTACGCGAAAAGAAGCGAAAGTAGCTTATTCTCCTAACTTGACCTGACCTGACCCAACGTAACCTGTTCGATGTTCGAGGCGGAAACTAATTTAAGTTGGAGAATCACTTTGGCTGTTTCGATTTATTCAGATACTCGACGTATTTCCCGTGAGGGAGAGAGAGAGAGAGAGGGAGGAAAGGAGAAAGGGAGAGAAGGGAAGTGGAGAACCCTTCCTCCTCTCGTCTGCCCTTTCTACTGTCACCCTGTCACCTTTTGCACGTACCCCAATCGCACTATTCACCTTCGACACGTGACTGCGAACGAGCCCGCCACGCTGACGCATTTAAAGCGACGACTAACGCGGGAACTTCGATTTCTCGGCGGAAGTGGAAGGAGGTATTGGAAAACTTGACTTTTTGCGGCAGAATGAGAATTGAACGGGGGACTTTGTGCAAAGTAAACGTCACAGGCAAACTTATTTGCATATAGTCAAACACATGAACATTTATAAATAATTTTGCAGAAAAAAAATTGCGTGAGCACAAAACTCAGAGAACGCAAAGTCACGATCAAAAAAAGATCACGTCAGAGTTTAACGTAAGAAAAAAAAACTAGTTCAAAAGAGAAAACCTGTCTGCAAAGACCATTGAAGTGTGAACGAAAACAAGTTATTTTATAACATCGTCGTTATTATTCTATGCTGACAACCACAAAAAATAAAATAAAAAGCGGTTAATTTTATTAAAAAATTATCGTGTTCATTGAACAACGATCGATTAGCGCACGCTCAATTGAGAACCAAATTAAATAGTTTAACATGATGTTTCGACATGAAAGGAGCGCCGCGTCGAAAGCCGCATATTTATAAACGGCGCGCGCGATCAGATTCTTTCCGTTGCGCGAGAGTTTAATTAATATTTTCTAATTAGCAATGTCGCCGCCACGAGCGGAGCCAACAGCATTGTGCGCGTGCTAATTGGACGTCACCGTGCGTTCTTTTGTGCGTATCGTCGTGAATGTTTGACTTCGATTAAACGGAACGAAAAGCACGATGATAGGCGATCCGACTAATCGGAAGCGATCGTGATTGATCGGACGACTTTATTTCTTCGGTAGTTAAATAGAAAATATTGCCCTGTCTTGGCCATACACTTGCGGAGATGTGTGTATAGTAACAACGGTGAGAAAAAAAACGCGCGACGCAAAGAGTTTAAAATTTAAAACTCCCTCGCTGATTTATTTCAATTACGCTCACGCTGTCCCCCTGGTCACCGCGAAGTGTAATTACTTTTACGTCCAATCACCGTACTTTTTTCGAGGAGCGGACTTTTGAACTCTAATCTGACTCGCTGTTCGGTCTTATCGACAATCCGCTGTCGCCACACTTTTATTATATTAATTACAGTATCGATCGGTTCGAGACGTGTATCAATAATCCACCAATCTGATTTACCTATATATATGACAGAAATATCATATTCTCATACATATATATATATATATATATATACACATATATATATACACATATGTATGTATGTATGTATATAAAATATGACGATTTCTACCTTGATTTAATCCAAACGGCTTTCTGCTTAATTCCAATCTCGAGAAACTGAGATAAGTAAATTAATTTAAAGGTATGAAAGAGGATCGTGAATATCTTCCTTTCTCCGCGGACAAGAGAAGATTCGCCAGAAATCGTCTGAAAACGCGAGCGCATTAAAATCCTGGCGAAGAGAGGCCTAAGGGCGTGCATAATGCAACGAAGGGATGGCGCGGCGAGAGACGAGGAGGTGGATAGCGTTTTCATATAAATTCATGCGAGCAGCTCTCCAGGCTGCAGCGGGAAAATCGGGAAAGCCGGGATTATATCCTCAAGAGTTTGCCAGCTTTCAGCGCTCATTTGAGGGGAGGCTGCGAGAGAGGAGAGGAGGAGAACACGCAAGAGGGGAGAGAAAGTCGTAAAGCGATGCCGAGTGTCCAGGGGTGGACTTGCGGCACGCGGCACTTATCTGCTTAGAAACGCAGTAATTTATGCATTAAGCTGCCTGCTTAATTACAAGTGCACTGATGGCGTCACTTAATGCTGAAAGTAATCCGGTACACTGGCACAAATTCTAAACACTTTTTCATCTCCAAGATTTAAATGTCAATCATTCCTCTTCGCGCACGACAGATGAACGTTTTGTCGGTCAGTGGTTAAATTAATTAAATTTTCACTAAGAATAAACTTCACCACATTACAATTTTGTCTTAAAAGAGATTCAATGTTTCTAACAACGAAATACACAAAAGTGGCAATTAAACCGAAATAATAAATAATAATAAAACAAACAATATTGCGTGTATAATAAGTACAATTGTGACTGCAATTATAACACACGCGTTATTAGAAGGATTTGCACATGCCCCGTGTGTTCTATTTTATTTTAATTGGGAGAAGCGAAATACTTAAGCTGAGCAAAAACAGGGATTCCGAAATATCACTTCCACCCCTGGTGCGCTACGCTCTGGGTCAACTCTTCATCCTCTCTCCGTCACGCTCCTCTTTTGCGATACGCTCTTCCAGGCGGATTAAATACACTCGTCCTGATCCTGTGCGCGCATGAAAAAAAAAGGGACGATCGTAAAGTAAAATAACTGTTTCAAAAAAATCATTCGCATCACGCGTCGGACTTTTCATTTCCGCCGCGACAAGATATCTACCATCGGTGCGGTGCGCGCGGTACTTTACGATAACTCGGTGAAACCCGCCCGACGCGTTTTTCCCTCCGCGATCGCGGAAACACGTGTGTCACGTGTGCTACTATATTTTTCCTGAAAAAACGCGCGCTCTCGAATATCAGCGCGCTCGCGAATACATTCGTCGCGAAGAAAAATGTTGCGAAGTACGAAGCTTTACGTCCACGTTGCAATTCTCATCTCTCTCATCCAAAATAGGGATATCATTTAGACGTAATAAAGGACTTGGTATGTCTAATGAGAACGGAGCACGTGTGTGTTATTCTCGGTACTTTGACGGCCGACGTGAATCCACGATCTGGGCATTATCGAAAAGAGCCCCCCCCCCGGTCGGATCGCGGCGCTCAAATAAACGCTCCGGCATCGCGACGGCGGCGCCGGCGCCGACTCTACATGTCACCGAGAGAGCGTCACTTTGAGCCGGTTATCGTTTATGTAACCAGTAACGAGCGCGCGGACTTCGTTAGTGTAAGCGCATTTCACGCAAAAGGTTACTTTGAGCTCGCTCAACGACGGTGGGCGGAAGAAGAGCGGCAAGGGATGGACGGACGAGGGGAAAACGACGAGGGGACGAGGCAGATCCCGAGCGCAATTACATTATACGCCCTCCCTAATTAGCGGAATTTCCGGCTCGCAACACGACGTGTTGTGTTCGCGGCGGATAAACGAGTCTGAAGTCTAAAATAACGTTGCATAATAAAATTAAACAATACGAGCGTTGTTGTTAATTAGCGGCGGATTTGGGACGGGATAGAGATTGAAGCGCGCGGCACGCTCGTGTGGATTTTCATCTATCGGTACGCGTAACGTCGTTGCGCGCGCGTGCGTGACGTTATAAAATCTCTTTATTTTTGTTTCGGCTTATACACTTAATCCTTGATCTTGTTTTACTTGTATTGCAGTATAAATTTGCAAATGTGTTTTCTATTTATTGATATTATTCTTGAGCGGGCAATGAAACAAAATGTTCTTGAGAAATATGTATAGAATCATTAAAAATTTTCATGATAATATGTTGTCCGTATAATTATTTTATATTAGATTTGTTTCAAGATATATGTATCTGTGTGCGTATTAAGTAAACTTAAATTTTAAATAAAGTTTAATAAGCGTAATCTGTCGTAGTGTGTAATTTGCAATCATTTAGAAAAGCTATTGGTGTCACGGAATAGACCAAAAGTATAAGAATTTCTGGAGTTTTTAATATACGAATGTGTTAGATTTACGGATTTTTTGGGAGGGACTCTAGGGTGCAAGAGAGGGGCTTTGAAAAAATCCGTGCGACGGGGATGACTTATGCCGCGTTTTCATGCGGGACACCTTGCGTAGACTGAAAAAGGACCGCGCCATCATAAATCAGCACATTAATTCGTAACGAGATTAGTATAATAAATCATCGTCCTGGTATTTGCATATGCCGTGCATTACTCTCGTCATGTGACCCTCGTCTTCTTTTTCTCCTCTTCCCAGAGTCGTTAAAGCATTCATGAAATTAGATTTCTTGAGAGCTTCTCTAAGTTTCTCGACGTGTACATATTTATTATTACAGATACACGCGGAAATTGTAGGCGTTTCATTTAAACAAAAAAAAAATAAAATAAAATAAACGACGATCTCTCTTTCGTTCACGTGGTTTTGTTATCTCAAGACCGGATATCCAAACGATAAAACTGCTAAAGTAATTGAGGAGCTCGCTTATGTTCGGTCTCTCTCCGGAGAGCCCGTGAAATGGAACGCTTTTTTTCCCTCTCCGGACACTTGAGGATACCGTTGCGCGGGTTTTCTTCTTTTTTCGCGCGCCACCCAGTAGAGTAGATCGATTCGCTTTTCGGGAGACACAAGCGGCGTCAAAGGGTTGAAGCTTATCGCGTGGGAACTCTTTTACTCCGTTCGTTCGCGCACCCAATGGAATTAGCCGTCGCTAACCACCCCGTTTCCCGCCATCCCCGCGCCGTCCATCTATGGGAGGGATGCCCTGATAAGAACGAGGGTGCGCGCACGCGCGCGTCCTTTCTTTCTTCGTTTCTCTCCCCCTCCGCTCTTTCCTCCCGGGATGGCAGTTTCTCCGCCACGATTACCCCAGAAATCTTTCTTCGGCTAATGCAAGAACTGTGTTTCCGGCGGTTCGCCCGATGCTTCGCCTACCTTCGGGGCAGACAAGCACGTACACACGCGGGAGCGCGCGCGAGCGCGCGGACGGTGGCGTGCATTTACAAGTGCGACTTGCCACACGGGGGAAGGGGGAAAAGCGGGTTAGAAATAGGAGGGTGGACAGCTCCGTACGCTGGCGCGCTATAATGTGAGAAACGGTGAGAAATATTTGGGCGAAAGCACGGGGCTGTGCGGCTGCCGAGCTGCTCTGCGCTCGAATCGACAACGTAATTGACAGGAGTTTGTAGAGACTTCGAAACTCATTTAGAAATTTAAAGGGATTATTAAGTTCTACGAGACTTACCGGACATGACACGTTGCACATTTTACAGAAATTTATGCGCACGATATATTTTGGAGACATTGTTCATTCGCGCTTGCTTTTATTTTTGCATTTTTTCATTGAAAGACATTTCAATGAAGAGACTGTGTGTGTATGTGTCGCGCGTTGTTTTGCTAACTATATTTCTATAATGTGAGAAATATTCGGATAAAAGAACAGTTTAATGAATATCGGTTATATCGAAAGCTAATGTATGTGTGCGTATGTGTGTATGTGTGTATCGCTATATATTATAGTTATACAGAAAAACGAGTACTCTGAAAAATTCGATACTGATACGTGTATTCGATATTCGAGAGGTAGCCATACGCGGGACATGTAGAACATGAAGGACATGGATTACGAGGAACGTACAAGGGATATGCCTCAACAATCTCACATGTCCCAAGGGCATGATCAAAAATCTCATGAACATTTTTCGCAGACAGCACATAAATACACGAATGTTCCGAACTATCTGAGATCCCGTACCACAAAACTACATTTTGGTGTAATTAGCGATGTGATAATAGAATAAAGACAACAAAATACATTTCAATATCAAACTAATTGATAATATATACAATATATATATATATATATATATAAGTCAAACAAAGAATTGTCTTTTTTTATAAATGTATCAAACTTACAAACAAAAAAAACTTCTTCAATTTTAATGAAATTTTAAATAGCGAATCATACATATTGACTACAAACATATATCGAAAGCTTCACAAATTTATACTGTTCATCGTGACAAAATTTCGCATACATCGTCAGCATGCGCGAACATGATTATTACATGGTAAATCCTCTTTAAAGAAAGCTTTCATACGTACGTGTCTGTTTGTCACTATATTTAGATGTCTAATTATTCAATCATACAATATGGTATGAAAAACGAGTGATATATATGTATCGAGTGACTGAACAAAGAGAATGTAATGAATAATGTTCAGTCGCGCAATAATCGTGTCACTCAAATTAATTAAGTTCCGTTATCGGAGCAAAGATTTGCGCTTCAATCCACGTTCTGGCAGAGAAAATACGCAACATGACGATTTGACGCGCTCGATACAACGCAACAACGCTTTATCCGAATATGTGCCGCTGCAACGCACACACATTAAGTCTCCGAGTTTTAATCTTATCGTCTCGTCATTTATTTCACGTGCGTGTATTCAATCAGCTTAGCCTTTGTAAGACGCGCAGATCTCTGTACTCCGTGTGTCATAACTAAACGATCGGCTATAGGATATGCTTCCATGACCGGCCACACAGGCGGGTCTTCCGCAACTCTATCTGCGTCCTAATGCGAATGCGCTGTTTCTAATTTAATATCTTAAGGACTGGCATTACCGACGTCAGTTATGCTGGATTAGAACGTCAGAGGCGCGCGATGGAAAATACGCGAACAATTCTCGCAATTTGCGTAAATGACTTTTCATCAAGCACACACGTTCTACCGATACGTATATAATATACTTATAAATAAAGCTTATCTAAATTAAAATCTGTATATTTTAATTAAATAAATATTGTGATATTTTTACGATATTAGCTATAATATAGTTGCTAATACAACATTTTCAATAATAAATAAAATATATTTTCGAAGAGCAATGCACAATATTAACTGAAATATTTATCCTGAAGACGACAATGTTTCAATATTTCATTTTCAATATCTATTACGAACTTGCGCGGCATGTTTTTTTTAGATGTTTTGCACAAGTCATAAATATGTCTTATATAGAAAGTGCTCGGAGTCGTTTCGCGTCACCAAATGCTGAAAGAGTGATACACTTTCTCTGACAAGTGTTGAATAAATAATGACGTCAAAGTGATATTGCCGACATATTCTGCGTCGTTGCATATTAATGCGAATCCGTTTTCCCCTTTCTTATATCCCATTATCGCTTGAAATGTGCCAATATAAAAAAAAAAGTTTTCATATTCCCTCTTATGAATTTTTCATAAATCTCTTCTTTTAAATAAAAATATTACATTAAAACCGAGCTCTCTACGTCTTGTATATAAATGTTACGTAGAACGCGCGAGATAGACGTAAAATTTTTAAATATATGATATTTTGTGTTTGTGTGTATGTGCAGTCCTTCATATAGTTGTGAGATGTGTGCAAAAGTTTGTTCCACAAAGCAAGGTTTTACGGTGACATGGCACGTAACCATATATTTTGTGTCTCTCTTTAAAAATATACACTTCAAATAAACGTGGCAAACGTAAATGGAAAGTCACTTACCGAGAATCTGGCTAAGCACGGTGCGGCCATCTTCACCGAGACAAGCGCTGCGTGCGTCAAACGGATTTGTAAACTGCACAAATGCGTAACCCTTGTGCATCGAAATACCTGTCGGGAAAAAAATTTCAACGATTAATTAAACACATCTTGCAAAAAACTTGGTGCAAAGAATCCAACTACTACTTTCCGCGGAATGTTCCGCGGTGATAAAAATAATGAGATAAATTCTTTGAGATAAAACAAAGAATTAGAAGATATAAAACAAATAACGAAACTTTTTTGCGGAAGAAGTTTAAACGAGCGAGAAAAAGAGATAGAGAGAAAGAGAGAAAAAGAGGAAAGAGAAGAATAACGCCCCGGGCTAGAAATATTTACAAATATCTGAAACACGCGTAAATACATTCGCGAAGCGCATTGCGCGTAATTGAGCGGCTAAATGTTTTCTCACAAGTAACTCTCTCTCGTTTTTACACGAGAACTTTCTCCCATAAATATGTATAGAATTAAATTTAATTGGATAAACTTCCGACTGAAAAACAAAAATCTCGAAATTAAATAACGAAATTTCCAAACGATTAAATACAACTCCGGGGAATATTAAACATTTTTGCAAACCAAATTAATAAAAACAAGAGCGCGTTGTTGCCGGTCGATTTTGCCCGAGCGTCAAGTCGCATGGACGCGACCTGTAATCTGTGTACCCGTAATAACTTTTGCGTGGTTAGCAGCTGACCATGCATGGAATTCATTATGCCGAAACAAATATGTAAATCTAACCTACACGCACGCGCGCACCCCACACGTACGTGTTGCGCGCGTATGTACGTTCTGGAATGCAAATACTGTCCGTGCGAATCCGCTTCGTTGCAAAGCTCGGCGCGAGAGATGTTCATAGTTTTCACCATTGCTATTGTTATCAGCTCATTCTTCAATAGACACCGTCTGTGTTTGGCGAAGGGATTTCAAAAATAAGTGAACCGAGATTTAGCCCGGACAAATAGTTACTTGCAGGTTCCTTCTATGTATTTTTTTGGGGAAGGGGGTCTTTTTTTCCTTCCTCCTCTACGTAACATGACAAGTGAACAAGAGAATAGAATAACATCATTCATATACAGTTATTTTTTTTAACTTGATAAAACAGTTAGTACAGAAAGCTATATTAGCGTTTCAAAATATCAGAGTTTCTCGCGAAAATAAAATAATGATTTTTAATTAATCAAGAGTTAAAAACCAGTAATTTTAAATTAATCAAGAATTTATGAATAAAATTGTTGCAAATTCTTGCAACATATTACAAAAACAAAATTTATAATAGACAATAGTTATTTTCTCTTACTGCGCATTATTTAATTATTTAATCCATTCAGTGCGCATCTTTTCAAGATATAATGCTATTCTAAATAATTAGAACTGTCAATACTCGTTCAGGATATCTAACATAAATAAATTTACGGATCGTTGTCTCCCTGATTTTTGATATTTATTTTCACTCGTATAAATATAAAACTGCAGATATAACTTTGACATTTATACATCAGGAATATGACAAAAAAGCAGAAGTTGTAAATTTTTACGCAATATATTACGAAAAACCAGTTATTTAAAAAATATGATTAATTAATCGAAAAATCGCTACTGTTTGAGCAAACATTTGATGTGGTTGATTTAAAAAAAAAAAAAACATTTAAAATACTAAAGAGTCTTTAATTTGTGCAACTTGGTTTTGCACGAACGTTCTCTCGCTTGCTAACTCGCATCTTTGTCTTAGCGCGCTTTTCCGTCGATTTTAAATTTGAACCTATTCCTCGTTTCCAGCAAGAGCAAATTTATCATCGCACGTAACACATAGCGATCCCGTCGATCTCACGAAACATTTAGCGCTTCGAAACTCGACTCTCCGATATATATAAAGCACTATATCATCCCCATATCTCAAAGCTTAATCTCACCCCTCGCATTTTCGGTCGATCCTCGTAACGTAACTCGTCATCGCCGTAACGTTTATTCCGGAATTTAAATCGCTGTCTGCGCGCATGTCATACGCAAGAGGGGAGGGAGAGACAGAACGGTGCGACGGTGGTTATGTATGCATTTGTGCATGGCGGTTGCAAGAGTTCGATATCGACGCCCAAGAGATCGTTTCGCGACGAAATTTATTCTGCCCATAAAAACCGCGATAGCGAAACGCGCGACCGTAAGTGCAAGTATATGCGCGAATACGAAGGGGCGCGCGTTTGATACGATGTGCCTCCCGGTTATTATTTTACTTTCGGGGTTGCAGATGTACATTATATATATATATACTTTTCACGGATCTCGCGGCGCGATTAGAGAGAATCTAATTAATGAGAATCTGCCGGTACGCGCGCTTCTCTATCTCTCGTACGTCTTGCAGAATGACGATTTTCCTGCGATTTTTGTACATATATATATATATATATACGACGAGTTTAAAATGTACTTAGATTTTTGGGAAAAGAATGATAAAAACGATATTAAACTTTCACTTACGTGGATCGAAATATTTCCGGAAAAAAAAAATTTACGAAACATTTTATGCATCAAAAAATCATTACTATAGTCATTTGAGATATCGCTCGGTTTTTGTTCGATTCTCACGGTAATATAATCAGCACGAGATTTCATAGAGATGCTTGCGAGGTTTCAGAAAACGTTCGACTGCAAACATCATCATCGATTCAGAATCCGTACTCTCTCGCAATGAGATTTGAGTGTTGTTACAAAATGTGCTATAACGTTACAGAATCATTATAAGATATTGATATCAAAAGGATTTCAATATACTGAGAGTTTCAATTTCATTTCTGCACAAAATTAGCATCGCGAGATCAAATTGCGTAAAGTATTTTCAATCAAATTGGCTGTGAGATAATTAGACAAAAATAAAATTCGAGTAACCTGTTTGAGCAACTAAAAAATAAATTTCTTGAAATAAGTTAATTTAAATTGTAAAAGTTGTTAGTTTTTATGAAACTATCGTCAATATAGTTTTTACCATTTTTACACACATCAGCGGAAAATTGCATGCATGATTTATTTATACTTGCTTTCAGTTCCAAAACAGAAAGATCGAATGAATCCAATTGCGAACAAGAATTGGAAACGTCGAAAAATGGAAAAATTGAAGTTTATAATTTCATCGACTGATTTTCAGAAAATAAACAGATCCACTATGTGTAACAATTATTTATATGTTTTTTCACATGTTCATTCAATTGTTTTCGTTTCCTGCAAAGTGACGACCAAGTGCCATCGATAACGGCGGGACTACGTTGAGGGGCTTGTTGCAGTGAATTTTTCCAATGTTTTGGCATGTATATGGAACAAATATCGACTTTATATTGGAAAACTTGTCGGCAGAGAGATTCTCTAGTGTAGTTATCTGGGCATTCGACGGTACAGATTTAAATCATTCTGACGACAATTTCTTCCGATACACAATTGCATACAGGGAAACGTCCACAGGGAAACTATCACGACTCTTTTCGTTTAGACTTTTTGGATAACTGAAAATCGAATTTTTTTTCTCAACAAAAGATCGGTTGTTTTCTCTTTTACGAATATTCTTCTGACTTTCTGTTGTTATCACGTACAAAAAAAAAACAATTTCAATATTTCTTTTTTAAATGCATAACTTTTATCACTTTTAAAGCATTATTACAATTTTGTCCCGTCTTCTGAATTATATGTGGAACTCGCGCCAGCAAAATGCTAAATTAAGACGATCATCGCGTCGAGGATTTTAAACGCTAAACCGTATCTCACAGAAACAATTACCGAAAGCGGGAGATCGTATACATTTTCGCGTTGAACGTTGTTTGCAAAAGAGATATTTGATTCGTAGAATTTGTAATTTATCTGCTATCGCGCGCATTGCACGCAGCGTCGCGACGACAGGACGCGGCTTATCCTTCGTATCGGCGTCCCTCTAATCCCAACGAGCGCCTTAATTCTTGCAAGAACGAAGTTGCCCTTATTGTCTTCGTCCTTTATTGAGAAAGTAAGCTGTTTATCGGCAGTTGGCAGCTCCTTGTGAGAGAGAGAGAGAGAGAGAGAGAAAGAGAGAACGGCAGAGTAACACTTCTCGGTGATATATGACGATATCCTGCCCCTGACATCAGAGTACGAAAGGTACTTCTTCCGTGTCCTTAATTCTTGCAATTTTACACGTGATATCGTTCAACAGAAAAAACTATCATTCATCAACAAATTTTAAGCTCGTAAAAGTTTACAGACTAGTTTAAGATCAATACGAATTAATGTACGTGCAAATATATATTTTAGACGTGTAAATTAATACACTTGAAAATTCGAAGAATTGATTTCAATTCGAAAATTCATCTAAGATTTTTAATTTGCATCTTTAGTGCAATAAATTACTTGTTTTACTCTTTCTATAAAATTTGAAAAATTGCGACAAAGATTGGCCAGGAGTTGAACCCGAACTACTTTCCGTATTCGTCAACATCACATTTTTATTTCTGTAGAATTTTTATTAAATTCGATTATATCTACTCTTTAATGTTTTTTTGGCTGAGAAAAAAATTCTGCGTATTGTATTTGAGTTACAAATAATACGAAACATATATATTTAATAAAAAGAGCGATTTCTTAGTATCTCGATCGTCTATCTATCAAACTCGACCTCAATCACACGGTCATTCCCCGACTTATCATCGTTCATCTATCTATCATTTCAGATCGCTATCGTAATATCCGTGGAAGGGCAAGCGCGGGAAAAATGATTTCCCGGGATAACAAATCCCGCGATTGCGGGGGTAAACGAGGTTACGAACTTACAAAGGAAGAGAACGAAGCGGCAGTCATCGTGCCTGCTCCTCGCTGAAACTGGAGACCGACGGATATCCAATTGGAGCTATCGAAGGTCAAGTCGCCGTGGCACAAATTGCGTTACCCGGGATCCTATTTTCCTCGAACTCTCTCCGCGTGCTCCCTCCGCTATTCTTCCCGATGCAATTTTTCCGCGCCGGATAATAAGTTATTCGATCGCGAATTATCGAATGTTATCAGGCCGCCGATTTCTCACGCGATTCGATTTATTGAGAATGTCTCGACAAGGACTGCGAGCAAATTTCAAAGATGACCGAACGATTTGTTCGCGTTCGAATAATCAAGTTTTCTCCGTTGTTTTGTTTCATATCGACGTATTTTACTGCGTTTTTGTAAATTTCTTTGCACATTCTCCGATGTGTTTTTAACAGACATTGCATGTTTAGAAATTATTTTTTGACACTTCTAACAATTTACATCCTTTTCTCTACGTTTTTTTTTTTTTTTTTTTTTTTTTGCAGTTTCAAACAAACTTTATACATTGAGTTAAGTGTTTATTTTTCCACATGTCGTTTTCTCTTTCTCTCAGTAATTTAATTTTCACTCATTACAATCTTTTTCTAATAAACTCACCGGCCAGACGACCATAGCGCTGAAACATTCGTTCTACATCAGTTTTGCTGCATTGAAATGTATTCAGGTTCCCGACGAAAACGCGTGAATTCACAGCCTGTGGGTCTTGTGAATTGGTCTGGTTGCCCACTTTGCTCATCTTCATCGCCTGAAACAGAGAAGAAAAAAATTTTTTAATAGAAGTTTTTTCTCTTTCTTTCTCTTTTTGTTTCTTTCTGTTTTCAAATAAATAACAACTATAAAAGTACTAAAACAAATTTTCTCTTGTATAACATACTGTTTTAAAAAACTGCACGCACTGTTAATTTACCAAATGCAAATCTTCTATTGATAATTACACAAATACAATTTTTGCAAATAGAAAATGTCTTGTATAAAATACATTTCTATGGAAAATAATATACTGAGGGTAAAATGTATTTCGTGAATGTATAAAAAAGAAGATAAAAGAATTAACGACAAAAATGTAATATAAAAATGTAATAAATACAATATCTGACATCCAAAAATACTTCAGTTATGCAACCAATTTATTACGGGTTTATTCTATTTTTTTTTTGTTTTTTTTTTTTTTGTTTTTTACGTCAATATATGTACATGATTTTTTTTCAAGAAGAACAGATAAAAGAAAGAGAGGGAAGAGCGGATTAATTCAATTAATCGGGTAGAGATCGATTAATTTCGCGAAAATGCCGGTCGTCGCTAACGATCTCGTTAGTTTTACGCGTTATTTCGCGAAAGTAGAAAACGAACTGTTGCACAATGGGATTGCGAGGCGTTAATTAATCCACGACGCGCCAATTAGCGATCGCGAATGTCTCTTTGACGCCAGAAAGCCATCTACACGCTCGAATGTATCGTAATCATTGTCGTCATTAGTATATATATTTGTTATCATATGGTTTATTTCACTTTTCACTGTTTTATACTCGGACGTATCTTACTTCATCGAGCGCTTAAGACGATCACCTTTTATCGAATTACATTTTTTTTTTACGAGATTTGCAAATGAATTCTATATACTGGCAATAATGACTATCGAATATAGAATTAGATTTTATTCAATTGTTACTCGAATAACTCGCGCGTATCTTACATTCGACGATGTTCTTAATAATAATCGACGATATATATTATATTTTTACACAATATACAACTTGTGTGTACGTACATCCTTCTCGCGAATGTCGTTGGTCGTGCGAATCCAATTTGTAACTTTGATTGCTTACGAGGAAAAAGTTTATCGAGAGATCATCAAAAATCTCGCATCACCGATAAACGAGAAACGGTTATCGATTTCACGGGTTTGTATCGGAACGGCGATTGACACGCCGGCACGGCGCCGATATTAAAGAGTTGGTCTCCATAAATATCGACAGTTATACAGCGAGATGGGTGCAGGGAGAGTTGTGGATAAATATTGGCTTGCACGTCAAAATTAGTAATCGACACGTCGGTAGATTTAATCGACGAAGAATTGTTGTAGTTTCGTTTCCAATTTTACGACACGTGAAAAGTGAGACAGTTCTCGATTTACTCTGCAGGGGGATAGTTCCTAAAAACACCCGTGACCTGATTTTATCAACTCGCGTTTCTGTTCTCATAAAACTGTTCTGTTGAAAATCAAACAGTTTTCCGTGGGATTTAGATTGTAAGATCTCAGTAAACTTCATCTGTAATACAAATTTGTAAAACGAAAGAAACTACACAGAGGAAGATGATGTGTATACAGATTTGGTGTGTTTTGTTATCAAAGAAACTGAAATCGTCGATTTGAATTTGCAGCCTGCGATAATTTCCAATCAAGTCGGCACTTGGCAATGATTCTCGCGGCGGATTTCTAATTACGTTTCTAGTTGGGCCGGACTAGAATTTAGCTACCACGTCGGCCGTTATTTATGGCGTGAGCCAACCTTAGGTACATATGCACACTTGTAATTGTTCTTACGCAAATAATTTCGTGAGAATGCACACTTGTCAAAAAGTAAAATCATATCAAAGCTACAATTTCAGAGAAAATGGAGTACTCATTATTTTTCTTCTTTTTTTCTCTAATAATTCAGACATTTCGTCGACTACGTTCAATTGAGTGACATTCACGCTGATCTAGCGTGGATTCTATTCAAGTAACTGACGAAGCGTTATTTTCGAGAATATTTGTTGTTTCGAGAATATTTGTTAAAAAAGTCGCTTCTATTTCATTTTGATTTTAGTTGCAAAACACTATGCGCAACTCTTTTACATTATTATAACGAAGTATAATTGATAAAATTATCTTACTTTATTCATCTTTATTTTTGCACTTTTCGAAAAATATAAATATATGACCAACAACGTTATTCAAGAGTATATATTTCACTCTTCCATTACTATTACTCTTTCGCAACATTTTACTTTTTTTTATCACAATATTAAAGATTTTAATGTCTCCTTACGTATCTATATTACACCGTTAAGATAGAAGAAGTATTATCGTCATAGGCCGATTATAGCTATCATTAATATATTAAAATCAACTCGCACCTCGCGGCAAGTAAGTTCTGAAGAAGAAGGAAGTAAGGAGATTATTCATAATTTATGTAAGAAACGAAACAAAAGCTGCAAAAGCTGGTCGCATAATTTTATCTTCGGACCGTCGAAGTTTGGACATCTCGATAATTTTCTCTCTTGCGGATTTCCAAGTGGTTTTAACTTCGTTTGTTCTTTACGTATCTATAGTAACTGCAGATATTAGAATATAATATCGACATTGATTGTCTCCGAAATTCGACGACTAAGCATCTCGAATAATTCTAAAAAAAAAACAAAAACAAAACAAAACAAAACAAACAAACACAAACAAACAAACATCCAAACTTTAGAGTTGCATCGTAACAAATGTTATTTATTTGTGTGTTTAATACAAACAATAAGTAAAAAGGTCAAATAACGAGCAACGACCAGATGTCAATGGTGTGTAAAAGTGATATATATAGAAATACAAAACCTTACAAAAATATTAGCGAAACGTTTCTACTCTTACTAGAGTCTTCATCAGTCACAAAAAAATAATATAAAAAACAGAAGTCATTTGTTTTTTTTTTTTTTTTTTTTGTATTTATTGCTCGAGCGTTTATATTATTAGATATATTTTTGTGTTTAACTTGCTGTTAAATTATATTATATTTAAGCAACCGAAAACGTGCAGCTGCATTTTAGAATAGTTTACCTAATTAAGTCGAGCTAACGAGGTTTCCGATTACCTCGATAATCGATGCTGTATCTTGCGTCCTGCGGTTGGCAAATCACATCAATAAATCGTTACCATACAATAAACATTTTCATATTAATCAAAGCTTGCCGAAAATGGCTAATAATGTTTACATAATTCAATTATTAAGAGTGTTGAATATCTAATCACATAAATTGCAAACCACACTAATTGTTTAATAGAGAGAGAGAGAGAGAGAGAGAGAGAGAGAAGAATTAAATTTTGCATTAAACACTTGCATGACGGAAAGTTTGATAATATAATATTGTGTATATTTTATACTATTACTGATATCACAGCAACACATGTATTATGTGCTCGCAATACGAGGAATCGCTCTCATTCGCAACTTTCCGCGCGTATGCGTTTAGATAATTAGCGCTAATTAGTAGAATTGACGACCGGAAGACCCTAAATTCTTGGCGAGGGTGCAAGTAAACAATTACGCGCGTTTACTTTGAACTACTCACGGCAAGACGCGAGCGAATGTGAAGCGAGATGAAAGTTGTGCAAATGTTTGCTGTGGAAGTGAACCGCACGGGTGAGAATGAAGAAGATACGTTGTAAAGGAAGAAGTGAGAGAAAACAGTGAGTGAGAAAAAGAGAAAGAGAGAGAGAGAGAGAGAAAGAGAGAGAAAGAGAGGACAAGACAAAGAAAGAGAGAAATGGAAGCTTGCAAAAGGACTTGTGCTATCATTCATGAAAGAGAATAGCTTGAGCACCCCGAGAATAACAACAGCACGGTCTAAGAATTTGAGGATATAATATTATCAATACAGAATTCACAAGATATAGATATAAAACGAAAAACACTTTGAAGATAAGCACTTAGATTGTTTTCCCACAGAAAGCTGAAAATAGAATATGTAACAAATATTAAATTATTTTGAAATTCGATATAAATCTTTCATTACATGTGTATAATCTGTAGATTATTGTGTCGTACGTAAAACAACTTTTTTATATATAAATGCACACATCTCTGTTATAAAAAAAACTGTACATGCGTACAGTATCTTCTCATTAAATAATGTAACACTTGTCACACTATTAAAAATTAGAAGTTCACAAATGCTTCCTATACATCAAACATTTTGTGTTAATTTAGGCTTATAAACGTGATGAAATGTTAATTAATTTATTCAGTGTAGAAACTAAATACATGCATGACGATATTTTGGCAACGGTTTGTTCAAATAGTTTTATAAATAATTATCGTTTCTCTTAATAATCTATAACTCGCAGTTACAGATTTACATATTCATAATCTGATTTATAATTGCGGAGTTAATATTAATATACATGTTATATATATAAAATATACTTTTTTATCATGGATGACTAGTTATTACAATAAATGTTATCAATTATATAAAGGGAAAAATGTTTAATTAGTAAGTAACATGTGCTGCAGAAGTTACGTCCACTAATATATAGATATTTTATAAATACGTATTACATGTACACATATACACACACACATGTATGTATATATACTTATATATATATATATATATGTATATATACACAATTGTGAATCAACTTCTATCGCCTGGATCTAAAATGCACTAATTAATGATCTTGATTATGCTAGAGCAAATGTGCCCGCATATATGTTCAATCAATAATTGATTACATTGTTGAAATCGAGGACAATGCAGTACATACAATTTATTCACCAGTAAGTTCAGTATAATATATGTGTAATAATACTGTAATCACAATAATGCCAACAATGATACGAAGAAGCCATAAACAAAGCTTCAGTTATTCACACAAATATTAAAAAATAATTTCGTCATTATAACAAAAGTTAATAATCCATCAATTACTAAAGAATAGTAAGAAAAAAAGTAAGAGTGAGAGAGAGAGATAGAAATATGTTCAGAGAGAAATTCCCAAACGACACTCGGCACGCGGTACGCAAAACTGCGCCGTTACTCACGATCGCGGCGAAATCTAATTATCCTCCGAACGACCTTGGAGGATTGCCTTGAACCTCGTTTCGACTTTCGATGTAATCTCGAACTCGCGACGCAATGTTAATTGCGCGGGAGAGGCAACGTAAATTCAATTCTCCTTCTCCCGCGGCGTCGCGACGCGCCGACCGGCGTCGTAAACTTTACGACGCGAATTAAGAAGCTTATAAAGAACCGCCGAAGTCGCTTGATAATTCCACGCGTATTCCGTCGCGGCTACGGGCGGCTCCAAAAACCCGGAAATTTTTTTTTTTTTTTTTTTTTTTTTTTTTTTTATCTTTTATTCAGACCGTGTCAATGTTGTCTAAAAGAATTGGGGATAAAAAAGTTTGCGAGTTTTTTATATGCGATTAAAGATCAAAAATACTTTCTTACGCGCGAGTAACTATGAAACTGGATCTGTCTTTTCATCGTTCGATGGATGTAATTTCAGTCGGGCGAAGAGCATTCCTGTCGCTCTGATGTCAATTCTATTGTGCTTCGTCTATTTGTTAATGTCATTACTAAGTGACTTTATCCAATGTAAACACAAGTTCTTGGCAGAGAATTGATTTGCACGCCGCCCCCGGTGACAGTTGACGTTGCATCAACATCAACCGAGTGATTCAACGCGAAAGTGAGATCTCTCCAGACCTCATGTTTATGCATACTTTTCTCATCTTTCTGGCACAACTTCCCTCTTGAAATATTATTACAAAGTTATATCGAGGAAAGAGAGAAGGGGAATATATATTTAAACACAGACTTATTATCGGCGCGGAAACGCGTCATGAAATTGCGCAATGGTATATGTTTATCACCGATTATATGTGCCGAAACACTTGCTCTCACGTACTTATCTCGTGTGACAATTCACTCGGCAATTCAGCTCACGTGTATGCCGCTTAAGATCCAATTTTTTTTTCAAACGGACGCGCTATTCACTGCCGCCCACCTCCTCTCTTCCCTCCTCTTTTCGTTGCTACGCTTGCATTTGGCTGCGAGTGAATTATTAAAAGTTCACTCAGGGATTCCCGAGAGCGGCCCCCGGTCTGCGCGAAAGGAGGATGATTGCAATCACGTCGGCTCGTAAAGTGATCACCAACACGTTTCCAGTTGCATCCCGATGCGCCGAATTGCGAACCACTCTAAAATGCATTGTCTTGAAGGAGCGCGTTCGCGCGACAAGCGAGATATATCGCGGCAACGTCAAATCATCTTTCTGCCCCGCTCGCGGAAAGACTTCTTTCTCGAGATTTCATTTCTCGGACATTATTATTTTTCATCGATTGTAATTAAATTTATTTTGTGTCTCGCTTTTTCGGATCGTATATATTCGACAGTATTTGTCACACGAAAAAAAAAAACGATAAAAAAAATGTGAAAAAACATTTTTTTACAAATACTTACAGCATTTCAGAGTAATTTAATATATTAAGATAAGACAGTAATATTTTTTTGTTATTTACATATAAATGACAAAATATTATTCTTAAATATGTAGCTCGCGCTGCCAAAATGCAGCATCATTAATTCGCACGAGCGAACAAGCGCGCGGAATTCCGTGACAGGCGAATGCATTAGGATGGTTTTGCCACGGTAATTTGATTTCTTCGCGTCGCAATATACAATCCATCCCTTTCGGCCCTTTCATCCCTCTCGTCCCTTTCATCATCCACCTGATAGTGTCCGCGCCAATGTAATTGCGCCAATTATCGCTCACTCCCAAATTCTCTATATTTCCAAGTTTCGACATTTCTAAGTTGTAAACTGTAAAAGCAATTATTACCGAAACATTAACATTAACAGGGAAGTGCGACACGGCGGAAACGTAATTGTATGCGACAAAAATTTCAAAACATATTAAGCAACATGTTGTGTTGTTCTTCAAGAATATCGACATATCCGGAAGTGTCGGATTTGGCTGGGGCAAAAAAACTTTTGTCGCGCGCGTGGATTTAAGCGACTTAACGGACAAAACAAAGACGAAGAATTCCCTCCCTTCAAAAAAGGGAAACTTCCTCGATTCGTTCCGCTTGCGAATCCTTTAATTTCCAAATTGAATTCTGCCAAGGAAACTTTCCTCTTCCGTTTCCGGCTCGCGTAACTCGATTAATCGACCCACTCGAATCTCCGTCGACCTCCAAAAGTCGATCCCAACAGGATCCCAATGTGACTGTGTGTATCGTCACAGCTCATTTCCCTTCCTTCTTCCCTCCTCTCTTCCACTTCTCTTGCTTCTATATAAAATTTTATTCCACCTTACAAAGTAATCTATATAAGTCTGAAGAGTCATAAAGAATCAGAAATTTGTACGCGTCCTGTTTGTTCGAATCGAGTTCAAAGAATTTTTGCGACAGGAATCTGAAGTGAGGTAAAAAAAAAATAAATCTGCCGAGTCGTTTCCGAATTTTTTCTCCGTTTTGTGCGATCTTTCGCGAGAAGAGAGTGGGTTAGAAAAGCGACGTGTTCGCATAGCCAGCATTAGAAAAGGGCGTTAATACCAATCGAAATCCTCGCGTAATTGATTCCACGTTTTAAGAGCGAATTCTCCTCCCTCCCCCAATCGTCTTTTATTTCACTTTCTTTCTCTTTTTGTTTTCACACCATCCCAATAGCTAGTCGGCACTTTGTTTCCGTGGCGACGGAAGACAGAGGGAGGGGGGGATGGATAAACGTGATTCGATTTGGCGCATTCCGATTTAAACTTTTTCTCGAATTCGCGAATGCGAGTATCCGGTGACAACTTCGCGCGGGTAATTTCCGTTTGATTAAGGAACTGGAGAAAAAACGTGTTCGACGTGTTTGAGGGTGAAGAGGGACGGAGGAATCCAATATTCGCGGTGGACGCCGAAGGTGGTGGCAGGAGGAGGAACGGGGAAGAGGAGAATTAGAAAACGGCCGGTCAGCCGGCTGGCCGGTGAAAGGATGCATTATTTATCGGCGCGTTTTTCTTTTTCGACGTTCGAATTTATGGTTACGTTTGAGCGTGAGAGCAGAAATTGTTTTCTATTAATAGCTATACGCGAATAAATACAACTAGGCCACTCTCTAACGGTCTAAAAAAATAATTTTATAATATCTGCAAACAAAACCAATTTTCGCAATTTACATAATATATACAAAACAAAAAAATATGGAAATATTTATTCGGCAAATAAAATCGCACAACAAACTCGTGATTCGTTTCTTCCGATCCTAATCAAACTTCCGTCGCACCGACTTCCTTTTCCTATACCGCCTGGCCCCCAGTAAAACCAATATATACGGTTTTATATTTCCTCTCTCCGCATCTTTATACTCACATTTGTGCGTCTTCAAAAAAACATCGTGAATTTAATTTCAAATTATTAGACAAATAGCGAAACGAGAAAAAGATTATTTCTTTACATCTGAAACTAGGTTTTACATAGAAAGAGAGATGTTGCGCGCGTAAACTTGAAAAGTAACAAAAGTGACACGACGGATAAACAAATTTCGGAGCATTTTTACATTTTCACAAATCGTTAAAGCTTTTAGTTTGAAGCGTTTCGTAACGTGTACAACGGTTGGCGAAAAGGGCTTGGAATGTGTGGCACTTATGACGTCACGCTCAGAGATTCGCGCGTAAAGATGTACCGCGGCCGATTATTCCAGAATCCAATTTGCCCATCACGCTGCTGTCTTCGTCGGCCATTTTTACGGAACCACCACAATCCGCACGGCTCGCGTCCGAATCGAGTTATCGTTCGTCCATTCGAGAGTCGGCCATTCGTCAGCCGTCGGAATTGCTTCTCGAAATGGAGCGGCCCGGTTATAACGGAGTACAGCGGCCGCCATTTGAAAGTCAAATACTTGCGTGGCGGAGAGAACAGGGGCTGAGCGCGAGGGGGAGGGGGAATAGGGGAGACGCGAGAGGGGCGCGCGAAAGGAGAGAGACCGAGATCTCTTGGGAGATCTCAAGACATTTCGTGCCGTCTTGATATCCTTCGTAGACCGCAGACTTCATCCGATTAACGCGAGCTTCTATAATGCGGCGCGAAGCATCTTGCCAAATTGGCTACGGCTGGCTTAATTAAATCGGAATCAGCTATGGAGGGACGGTAATGGACAACGGGGAGTGTCGAGGGGTAACGAGGTCTGTACGATCAACGGAAACGGTCAGATTTTTCAGCGATTGTCGGCGCGATACTTTTTGCAACGGATACTACGAGAATTTCTCAGATAACATTCGGCGCGCGGCACGACGACCATTCGTGGATTTCTCTACCAACTCCACCGTGATGAAAACGAGCAGATAATTTCAAATACCGTTTTATTTCCGACAGAAATTTTCGTATAATTTGATTCACTTTTTTTTTAAGTTCTCTCGTAGAAAACGTTATTTGTACAGAAGCTTAATTATCCTCCTGTATTCCTTTCCTTATATTGTACGTTCGCTTATCTTTGTCTTATTATAATTCGCACGTTAATTAGAACGCGCTCAGGTGCTCTCAAAGCACCCTAGGCTACTAATTTCATTCTAGCAAAATTCCTCCAATTTATTTGTCGCATTTAATTTCTTCGAATGCGCGATATGTCAAGTTATTGCACTTACCGTCAATTACGTAGCTAATCTCTTAAATGAATTTGATGTATAATTTATTATTTAATGTGATGTATAATTATTCGCTGTAACTTTTTAATTTTCAACATAGTTATAATATCTCAGAAGTGGACGAAGATTAAATTTTTGTTGGAGGAAAAAAATTACGTGAAATTTTCCTGAAAGACAAGGTTTTCCTCCTACTTGCACAATCTCAGAGTTTAATTGAACAGAATCCTTTAACTTTCAATCGTCTTCAGCCAAAAAGATATTAATATCGCAAGTTTGAAACAATGGCCATTCTTCATACTTAACGCGGACTTTATCATCTGCGTTCGATAGGAAAACCGATACAATATCGAGAGAACGCTTTCGCATTACGTTTATATTATTTACATTATTGTAAAATACACGGCATTGTGTAGATACTAAATCCGCGTTAAATTTATGCGAACATCTGAGCTACTATTGTACACCATGTATGACACCACGGTGTAATTTCATATAATACGCGAGAAGGGAACTAGTTTCGGACAGTTCGCAAGATATAAACGCGGATCTCTCACTCACAGACAACGATTTCTCTTAAATGAAATTGCAACTATTCAAATACAATGTTTCCGTCAAAAGCACCGCGAAGTACGGTAGAGCAGGTTGCGAAAAAGTTTCTCGCACATTTCCTTCATCAGTTTGCGCACGATAGAAACACGCTTTTTTTTCCTGCCGTCGTTATTGCACATGATGTGACTACAATAACTTTTCTAACCAACGTGAGGAAAAAAGTGCCACTTGTTGATCGCTTTGATCAACCACCGGATATCATATTATTAGCGTCTCGTCAAGAGACGCATTTTTAATTTCCTTTTCCGTGCCTCTTCTCGAGACTCCGGAAAATCAAGTGATTAATACGCGCAGAAGCATCTCTTCAATTTCTCTCTCATTCTTGCATTTCAATGTATTTTTCTTCATTGCTCTCGATTAAGCGTGCTTGAGAATATACAATACGTGGCTTCAGGAAAGAACTTGATTTTCTAAAGTGTACATCTCGTTATCAAGTTATATATTTTATTTATAAAAAAAATACTTTTAATTGCACGACAGTTTTATTTTTCTGATAACGCAATAAGCAATCGGAATAAATAATGATATAAAGTTTTGAATCGATTTGCGTCCCCAAAGTTGGCAACCTGGGTTGCCAGACGCGGTTCGGTACAAGCGGACCAAAATCACGCTCTGATATATAGATTAAAGTTAGTTGTCGCGTATGCCACGCGTGACGGGACGAATCGCGTCGGGACGCCGCACGTCGAAATCCGCCGTCTCCGTAACGGAGTTCCGCGTAGTTACAGTTTCGATTGCGGGCGTCGCGACGCCCCGGCAACCAACCCCCTTGACTCGTCCGCGGCAACCATTCGTATCCGTGATCTTAAACAAATAAATTGTCGTCGTAACGTGAGAATCGAATTTCTAGATTTGCTCGGTGTCGCAATTCCGTTTCTCAATTAATTTCATCACCTCAAAACTCGCGAGTTAGTTCGTGCGTAACGTAAAAAGTGAACACGAGTTTGAAACTTAAAAAAAAAAAAAAAACATAAAGGTCAAAAATCAATTCGATATATTCTTTTGTTTGTTTCGAGTGACGCGGAGAAATGCAATTTAAATATATCATCGCGTCTTTATTTCGCATAAATTTAATTTATTTCATGTGAATAACGCTGTTGTTATAGAAAATTACAACTCTTGAACTGAAATCCAATATGTATGTGAGTTCAAAAGAGAGTATTTTACTTGTTAAATTTAATTATATTACACTGTCTTTTGCTCTCTACACAGAGAAACTAAAATAAAAATAATTCCGTGTAACAAATAACAAATTTTTTTATTTTATTTAATTTATCTCCGCGGAAGTAAATCTTTTCACTTGAGTCGCAATTCCAAAACGAAATAATCTGCAGCGATATTTTCTTGCATTATCAAATACGTGTTGAAATAACAACATCCCGTGGGTCGTGCGATCAGCGTCGCCATTAATCACTGTGTTGCTTCCATTCGTACAATAATTTCACGATAATCCGCGTGTGAAATCAACCTGCTCGCAACCTGTCCCGTTTGTTTAACCAGATTCACACGGTGTACTCTCACGTTGACCAATCAGCGGACAGCGCTGATTAGAGGTATCTTACGTCGACGATCAAATATTTGCTTTGTCGTGTGTAAAAAGTCTCTCGTCGTCGTCGCTCGTTCTGTTTTCTCAATCTTCTCGTAATTCTCCTAATTGCAAGAGAGAATACAGATTAAATTAATTAAAACTCTTGCGAGAGATTTCGTGGGTCAAGCATCCATTTTGCTAATTGTTCATTGATATTTCAGTATTTTCAACAACGACCTAATGTAGTCCTTTGTGATTGAGTTTCTCATTATTTTCTCATTACTACAACTCTGTTATATGATATTAAACAATTACTATTATGATAGTTATGTTTATATATATATATATATATATACGAATACAAAAACCTTTCAGTATACAATTTACCTTCAGAAAAAATTCCATTCGAAACATATGAAATATTGAAGCATTCATCAACAAGAATTAAGCGCACGAGATCCAGAATATTCTGGTTTCGCGGATTTTATTCGCGTTTATAAGAGAATTATATTGAAATTATTGAAAAAAACACTGCACCGCACACAGTCATTTTAATGTACAAAAATATTTCGGAACGTTTTGCGTTTTTTTTTTTTTTCTTTTTTTTTGCACATTATATATATTCTTATTGTGTGTATCCGTTTCGCGAGAATATCATCGTACTCGATATATCACTATATTATTATTGTCAATAATTGGATGCCACATATATCGTCGTCTTTTCACAACGAAATACGGGAAATCGCGCGTCTCTGTGGCTTTTATAAATATAAATTCACAGAAAACGGCGTTTTCACGCGTCAGCAATAATATAACGTCCATCGCGAAATGCTAACACAAGATCTCTCGACCCCAGCACATATACCCCCGGTTTCTCTGAACGTATGTTTCACACGTTTCTGATACACACATTCGCGGTAATAATTAGAATTATGAAAGAAATAATTTAAAAAATAAAGTCGCAATACATCCACGCGATTGTGTCACAAGTTCTATACAGAGTATAGAACAGTTCCAACACGTACATAATAATGTCAAAAGTTCACGTCACATGACATATCTCGCTATTTTAACGTTTCTTGGAAAATACACATGTCGATAAACGTGTCGCTCGTAACATGCATATGGCTGATCTATTCCGGAGAGTTTTGCGTCATCTTCCTTCGTTTTCCGCGTCTCTCTTGCGAGACGCGTTGTTGTTGTTGTTTCATCGCTAAATTTCATCCACTGTATGTCGCATAAATAATTATTTTATACGCGGATACGCGTCGCCCAGCCATTTTAATTCAAATTGGATCGCGTCCAATAAGCTCCGCCGCGGATTACAGTTATTACGTGCATTCGAAATAGAATGACTCACAGACAAAGACCTTGTTCTAAATCGACATGTGAAAATTCGAAAAGCACACGAGCAGGTGGAAGGACAAGTCTCTCCCCTTCTCGCACGTAAGCGAGTCTCGCGGACTGGTGTATATTCGTCGCTCGCTCGTTAGTATGTCCGAAAGGCAATCGACGTTTCACGCCAGCAGGACATAGATCGGTCAACGCACGTTAGTGCTTCTAGTTATATACGCTATCGCCAAATAGCTTCGCTGATCTGCAAAGCTCACCGTAGTGAAGACGTGGCTTTATACGGTATTACCGAATGTCCCTGCGCCAATCGGTAAAGCCGACTGTATGGCGACGCGGCTTTAGAACGCGTTCAAGTAGAATAGCCTGAAATTAAACCGACAGTCTCTTTCCCTACATATTACACAGTGTTCCCGGAATCTCATCGAACACTCTCTCCCGAACATTTTCATGCGTATTATAATACACAAGGCGAAAGCTCTCTCTCTCTCTCTCTCTTGGTATTACTTTAATTTAGATTAATTATATTTTTATTCGCACAAACTTTGCAAAGTTAATTAACAAAGTTTTAATAAACGTGCATTTGATTACTTTCTGTTTTGCGGCACAAAAAAAAAACAAAAACAGTGAAAAAATTTCCCCAGGTACTTTTTTCTCTCCGAAGGAAATGTTTTTTCAAAATATTTGCTAAAATTTGCATTCAATTGCGAACATCGTAAAAAAGATACGTATAACACACTTCAGAACGTTACATCAATCAGTCGGTCTGTAGACTAGTAAATCAGTTAAATCAGTTGGCCAATCAGTCAGTCACTTAATTAGTCAATCGGTCAATCAATCAAAGATATTACTAAATTAATCAAACAATTATTCTTGATTAAACCATCCGTCACTTAACCAGAATTTG
This sequence comes from Pseudomyrmex dendroicus, assembly GCA_014825645.1. NCBI lineage: Eukaryota > Metazoa > Arthropoda > Insecta > Hymenoptera > Formicidae > Pseudomyrmex > Pseudomyrmex dendroicus. The sequence goes on along the minus strand of QVNZ01011642.1, from coordinate 4,360 downwards.
TCTATATATATACACATATATTTGAAAGAAAGCTCAATCAAGATACACATGTAATCATCAATATTTGGGATTTTACTTTTTCCTCCTGTATTCTATTTTCAAATAATATTTTGTCCAGAATGCACTTGAAGATCGATTGAACCTTCGTTGCCAATAAAGTGCAGCCAACAAAAACTGTCGCTGACAATAACGTAGAAATAATAACATCGATTCTATCGGTTCTCATTTTAGAAAAGACTTAAAGGAGTCTATTTTTGCGAACGCCCACAGAACTGTCAAGATCAATTGCAGAAGGAACGTTTTTTTTACAATGATTATATATGTAATTACTCGTTTTACATATATATATATGTATATAAAATCGTTTTAACACACTTTTCCTTATTGCAAACATATCATTCGGAATTTAAACGTTTTATACGCGTGCTATAGACGTCACGAATCTCAGTTTTGTCGAGAAATACCTTGATGAGAGATTCATGTCTACATATGACATATCGGTCGTGTATAAATGCTTTATTCACATATAAACACGTACGGCTCACTCGATCGTCAATTAAATGTCAAACGATATAACTAAAGCAAGATTCTCTTCGCTGCCTCCGCAGTTTAAATATTGGTAAACGTTATGATCCTAAAAACTCGCGATGTGCCGAATAAAAGATAACGTAAAACAGCAAAGTATTATCGTTAATGCTACACGGCGTATAAAAACAAGAATAAAAATAAACGTTATTTATTACATCATTTCCCGTCGATTGAGAGCAAAAATACGTCTCTTTATAAAAGCGAAATATTCAACTACTGGGATATATTCACATAAATCGACTATAAAAGAATCTTCTTTTCTCAATACATTGTTGCGTGAAGAGAGAGAAAAAGAGAATATGATTTTTTCTTTTTCCTTCTTATCGTCGAGTTATATATCCGGCACCTGAATAAAGAAGTATAATATATATACTGAGCAACCGATATATGTATATATATCGCAATATATATACATATATATATATGTATGTATGTATGTATGTATGTATGTATGTATTTATATATAACGCGATAAGTCTCATAAATATCTAAACATCTTTATTTCTTTATTAAACATGTTTTTATAACATAAATTATTTAGTTTTTTTTGTAAGTTTGAAATTACGCAGAATATAAAAAGACCATGTATATCTTACCGTACGTATACGACGCGGTATCATATTTACACAAAAATTTATCATATTTATAATATATATATAAAATAAACTAATATAAAATATTAAAATAAATATTTAACTAAGAAATTAATATAAAATATGAAATTTTCTCTCTCTATATATAAAGCTTGTTATAAATTGATTAAATTACCAAGTTCAGCGTAAAATTCAATTTATATTTTTACTATGCAAGATAATTTTGTTATTATTAAAACAATAAGGTTGATTTAATCTCCTCACGTTTTTCTTTTCCTTACAAAGTAGGTTAGATCACTGCAGTAAGGAGACTCGCTTAACTTATTATCTTCACGTGAATATTTTCTGCAAATATCATCCTCACACAAATAATTAACGCCTGAAATATTATTTTTTAACTTCCAACTCGCTGCTTGTTTGCACAAAAACGATTCATTTAAACAATAGATTGTTATTAACACGGCACGCAAAAGCAGCGTGTCTGCCCTTTCAAGAAACTCGCGCAAAAAGGCGAAAGCAGCGGGATTAATTTGCGTTTGCACGTTGCTTCCAAATGAAACCATTAAACAATTAATTGTTTAATAAAAAAAAAAAACATCCCTAGACCGCGCCTCGCTCGACTCTCATTCCGTGTGAAAACAAAAGGGCGACGCCATCATCATGTCAGCCCTTTTCGTGGAATTCGCGAGGTCGTTAGCGGTGCGAACTTGTTATTGCATATTGTCGAACGGCTATATTGTATGTCTGGTGATATTGCAGTTTGCATTAACTCACGAAATCACGAGCAGCAAGTCGTTCGCGCGGAATCGCTCGCGAATCCCATAATTCCGCCGGTCGCTTTGTCGAAACTTTATCGCAATGTTGTCGCAATGAGACTTTGTCGCAGCCGTTAATTAGCAACTTTAAAATAGACGCTAAAAAATCACGCGTATAAAATACGAATTCACAACTTTATTGGAGTCCAATTAATGCAAAGTTATATGCGTTTTATTCGCAGTCACTGAATGAATAAACATTTGCAGTTTGCATATAAGTTATGCAATATTCTGCAATATTAACAAATAATTGAAATATTATTGTTAATATTGTTGTAATTATTATAAAAAAATACATATATATGAATCTTATATTTTCTCTCTTTCTCTCTCTCTCTCTCTCTCTCTCTCTCTCTTAAAAAAAAAGAAACCGAAGAAATATGACCGTTAATGGAGGATTAGATCATTAGGCAGTTTGCCAAGCAGTCTAATAGCAACGCATTCTTATGCCTCGTCGGACGATAGATCGCGATTGAGAAATTAGAATTGCGTGAATTATTACCCGCGTGTTATTTCGTTCAACGGAAATTAATTGCCGACATTTTCTACTCGATGTCTCTCCCTCATCGCAAAAATGCTTAGCAAATATAAAATTGTATAATTATGACATTCAATATAATAATAATAATATTTACATGGTCAGTATTATTAAACGTCATTTTAAATAATTTTCTGCGTCATAGACACATATTTTGAAACAGTAATCAGTTTGACTCATGTTCTCACTGAATGCAATTTGTAACTGGTCGTTAATTAGTCTCATTCATCTTCCCTACATAGAATTTCGGGAAAAGAGTCTTACCAGCCGCCAAAATTGATGTTCAAATAAAGATTCAACTTCTAGTTTCTAACTACTTTAACTAACTATTTCATTGTTACCATTTTATAAGCAAACGCTAAAAAGAAGTTAATCAATTTATTAATTCACTCAAACGATTATAACAAATTATGTAAATATATCTGCGATGTAATCTAATTTTTTTTGTATTTATCGATTAATCACACTTCATCGATATCTTTCTTTAGAATGATCTTCGACAGTGTTCGGTATCGCAAAGCCGAAAATCTCGCTGCGGTGTCCAATAAAGACGAAATTGCACGATCCAAACACGGAATATACGCATTGATGTTTAATGCAAAATTCAAATTGCCTCCCGACGCCGTTCTCCCGCCGCGGAAACATATGACGCAATCTTGGCAGGTATTGTCAGGAAACCGGCGACATCTTTAATGTATGAGAGAGAAAACGGGTAGACGGGTACCTGTGACGTAATTGTCAGTAAAGGGATGAAAGAAAAGAACGAAGAAGGAGTAAAAAGTCGAGAAGAGAAAGGAACGTCAACACGTATGTAAATTCCGATCGAAGAAAATCGTGCGATTTACGTCGATTTTTTTCGAACGTTTTGAGATTAATAAAGATCGATACGTGAAAATAATCATTGTTTGAATCATAAAAAATATATATTAATTAAGAGTGTGCGAAACATTGTAAAAACAAAAGAAAAATTGTACTAATAAAATTTTATTTTTTGCAGTAATATTAACTAAGATTACTTCGCACAAACTTCCACTTCCCGATATATACACTATATGTGACGCTCATAAATTTTAATAATTCACACTTGCGAGCGTTACGTTAATCGAATACAGCAATTCTTGCAGTGGAGCTCAAAGAAGTCGGGAAAAATGAATTCTAACATACAACGGTCTTTTTGTCTCTCTCTCTCTCTCTCTCTTTCTCTGTCTCTCCCTGTCTCTCCCTGTCTCTCCGTGTCTCTCCCTGTTTCTCCCTGTCTCTCCGTGTCTCTTCCTGTTTCTCCGTGTCTCTCCCTGTCTCTCCCTGTCTCTCTCCGTGTCTCTTCCTGTCTCTCCCTGTCTCTCTGTGTCTCTCCGTGTCTCTCCCTGTCTCTCCCTGTTCTTTCTGTCTCTCCCTGTCGCTCCCTGTCTCTCCCTGTCTCTCCCTGTTCTTCCTGTCTCCCCTATTACTAGATATGGGTAAAACACAATTAAGTCAGTTGCAGATAGCACAAAATCGGGCTATGAGAGTAATATTACAGTGTGATAGGTATACCAAAGTAGAACGTATACGGGATGCACTGCAATTTATGTCTATAAAACAAAGATTATATTATAATGTATGTATATTTATTTTTAAGATCTGAAGAAATATGTTACCATTAAGAGATAGGTTAGAAATAATAGAAAGAGAAACAAGACAAATTGGTAATATTAAAATAAAATTCAGAAAAACGCGCACAAAAAGAAGCGCACAAATGTATGTTCTATGAAGAGATAAAAATGTATAACGCCTTACCAGCGGAAATAAAAAGTAGCGAAAGACTTGAACCATTTAAAAGAATGTTA